>JAUCMS010000030.1:3047110-3078409 GCA_032357445.1 Enteromius radiatus | reverse complement strand
CTGCTGATTTATTACTAGAATTGTCAATGTTGGAAACAGTTGTGCAGCCAAATATATTTTTTTGGAAATAAAGGATTATTTGATGAATAACAAGTAAAAAAACAACATCATTTTTTTTACCAAATATAAAACATTTCTAAAAATGCTATGCTATGACTTTTTTTGTTCATTTAATAGATTCTTGGTTAATAAAAGTATTCATTTCTTTCAAAGAAGAAAGAATAAAAATGTACTGATTCCAAGCTTTTGAACAGTTGCGTAACGGTAAACTACTGTAACAGTAGCTTTCAACATTATTATCCATTTTAAATAAGGGCTTCTCTTTTTAATATTTTCAAAAAATCAGCAGATTAGAATGATTTCTGAAAGGATCATGTGACACTGAAGGCTGCAGTAATGATGCGTGTATCACAGGAATAAATTACATTTTAAAATATATTCCCACAGAAAACAGTTTTTTTTTAATTGAAATAATATTTCACAATATTACAGTTTTTTTCTGGATTTTTAATCTAATAAATGCAGCCTTGATGAGCAGAAGAAACATCTTTAAAAACAATTAAATCTCTTACTGACCCCAAAATTTTGAACGGTAGTGTGTGTATATGTTTTAGTTAGCTGCACTCTTGATCCAAAACACCCTAGCAACCACATAGCAACTCATGAGGTGTTTTGATGTTTATATGTGTGTGTGATTTGATGTTGCAGATGAGAAGCCGGCTCAGGATGAGGAGTGTGTGGTTTGCCAGCATCCAGACTGCAGCGAGCGCCGTCACGCCTCAAAGGTAAGAGCTGCACCGTCTTTCTGAAGACTGCTGAGAGATCTCGGCTTCTCTGTGGAGGGTCCATCTCATGCTTTCAAGGATCAGAGAGAGGCCTGCTGGGATACGAGGTCTCCTCTCTGGCCACCAGACTGTGAAATGAATTCGCTGTCATGAGCTGATGCTTTCTCAAACAATCAAAGGCGAGCAGCCAACTCATGTCCACTCTCCTTGCTTTGCTAACTTATACGGTTTGCTTTGGGAGTCACTGTTGAATGAGGTGGATGCTGTTATTGTGTTGAGGGGTGAGTTATGTAGTGTCTTGTTGGGTTGTAATAGTGACAGGAAACTACTTGTGCATATTTATCTTATTTGTTAGGTATTTTGCTAATGCTTTCAGCTAGCTAAAAGAGTGTAGTATATTTATATTTATAAAGTGTACACTGTCATTCAAAAGTTTGGGATCGGATTCTTATGCTCATCAAGACGGCATTTATTTTATCAAAAATCAATACAAAATATTATGAAATATTATGTCAGTGTACAGTAACTGTATTTAATTTGTATGTAATTTATTCCTGTGCTGCAAAGCTGAATTTTGTGAATCATTGCTCCAGTCTTCAGTGTCACATCATTTTTCAGAAGTCAGTCAAATATTCAGATTTATTACTGTGGAGAACAGTTGTGCTGCATTATATTTTTCTGCAATATGTGAAATCATCATATCAGAATGATTTCTGAAGGATCACGTGACACTGAAGATTGGTGTAATGATGCTGAAAATTCGGCTTTGATCAGAGAAATAAATGACAGATTTTATAATTGTTTATCATTAAAAATTAATTGATGATAATGACTAATAATTAAATAATTTAGCAATGTATTAATGTCTTTTACTGTCACTTTTGGTCAGTTTAATGCATTTTCGCTGAATAAAATAGTTTAAAATGAACTTAAAATGATTTAAAATATAATATTCTTTACTTTGTACTATATACTGTATATAAAATGTAAAAAAAACCTACATTATGGTGCAAGAATTGTAAGTGGACTTTAAATAGATGCCCTTGGACGGCACTTTTACTTCAGGTTCTGTCAAAGCAGATGAGTTGTTTATTTCTCAGTTGAGCTCGTTTAGTTTTGAAATTAGACAGAAATCAAACCAGGCTGTTACCTGTTGGAGCTTGCTTAGTTTAACTAATCATTTCTTTGAGAAAGGCAGCATGTCTCTCCCATCATCAGCTGCTGTAATGTGTTTGTAATTGAGTGGGTTTATGATTATGTGAGTGGGACCACTGTAGGGGGTCCCGCAGGAAAACCTCCGTCTGGCGCCCGTCTCCCCGAGGTCACGGGCTGTGCTTATGTAAGGAGATTACAAAGAAACATGCTTGAGAGAGCAGTGTCTCTAGTCTCGCTGTCACCTTCGCCTCCCTCTGTACCTGCAATACATTCATCACTGGTCGTGTCTTCAGTGAGATGGTAATATTTTCATTTTGTTAGCATGTCTTGTAATGTGATTGTTTATGTCTCGTTTTTATTACTCCTCGTTCTTGCTTTTAAGATGTAACAGAGTGAGCGATATATTATTCAAAGGTTTGGGGTCATGAAGATTTTATTGTTTTTGTTTGTATGTGAGCTTGATTGACCTCAAAATGTAGTGAAGTGATATAATTCTCTATTTGCTAAATTAAGAGGGTGACACACAAACGTACAATTTGGAAAGTCATAATTTTAAGCTCTTTGCAAAATAAAAGCAACTGAGTAAGTTGTGAGAAGTACATGAGCTGCAGATTCCTGCTGCAGTAACTCACCACTAGATGGAGGCAGAGAGGCAATGCTGTGTGTGTGTGTGTGACTCAAATCTAACTAAGAAATCTATTGTCAGTGGTGAGATGACAAAAAAAACACAGCTTTTTAAGTACCGTTGAGCTGTGCAAAAATCTGTTAACATCGTGCTGTTCAATGAAAGACCCTGCTAGAGCCTAATGACAAACACACTGGCGGAGAATATGTCTGTATGTCATTTTCTGCTGCTTAATTAGTCATGGCTCTTGCACAACAGTAGTAAATGTTGCTCTACAGGCCTTCAGACTGGTTTAAGGAGGATTGTGTTTATTTATGGTCTGCTGTTGGAATAATGCTGACGAGAGAAAGATTAAATGCATGTCTTAGATGTTTTGGAAATATACTTATAGAAAGTGCTTGTTTTGTAAAATGCTGTCTGTATAAAAGTTTCAACTGTGTCAATTTAACCAGCTGCCTGATGGTACAGCACATCCTGTGACGCATCCACTGCACAAACTCAAAAGTCAGTCTGTCATTTCTTAAAGGGGTGATGCGATTTCATATTTTCCTTTCCCTTTAGAGTTACAAGCTATTAGTCCATAAAGAAGATCTGTAAAGTTCTCTTCTGCATTTATTTGTTTAAAAATACAGTATAAACAGTAATATTGTGAAATATTATTACATCTTAAGAGAAATGTTTCTATTAGAATTTTATTTTAAAATGTAATTTATTCCTGTGATGCGAATCTGAAATTTCAGCATCATTACTCCAGTCTTCAGTGTCGCACAATTTTTTGATCCTAATATGCTAATATGCTGATTTTCTGCTTATGACATTATTTTTGAAGAAACTGTAATACTCTCTTGAGGATAGAAATTCAAAAGAATTGATCATTTATTTGAAATTAAAGTAGTAAAAGTATTTTTACTGTCACTTTTAATCAATTTTTGGAGTTCCTGCAGAGTAAAATTATGTTTATAATAATAATAATAATAATATATATGTGTGTGTGTGTGTGTGTGTGTAATAATTTTTCAACTTAAACTAGAACAGTGAAAAGGAAAATTTCCAGAACACTCAGAATATTTTATTGTAATGAAATTATTTGTAGTTTATTGATAGTATTTACTACATTTTGATGTAAAGATTCACCATAACTTGTGTCATTTTACATAATTTACATTGTTTTATTCATTTGGAATTTGTTAAAAATCCCTGAGATTTATTTCTAGACCTGAATAAATTCATCTTTTTCCAGCCATTCACTGTAGAATATGCAGTTTTTTTTTAAATATGTTTTTTTCATGTATGTAAGCTTGATTGACCTCAAAATGTGGTGAAGTGATGTAATTCTGTTAAAAATAATTGTATAAATACAGTACATTTCCCCCTATTTTAATACCCTGATTTTTTTTGTTTAGCATAAAACTTCAATTATTTAATTATTTCAGTTTTAATTTTAGTTACATAAAACTATTTATTTCATATCATTTTATTTCATATCATTTTAGAACTTGTTATTGTTATGTCAAGACAGCATGTTTAATTCTCTTTAATTTTGTAAGTTGAATTGTTTTTAGCTCTATTTCAAAATACTTTACTTTTTTTTTAAACAGTAATTTGGTTAAATAATTGCTTTATATAAATTTTCATTATATGTGTGTGTAAATATATATATATATATATATATATATATATATAAAATATGATGCATGTTTTGTATTTTATTTTATTATAATAGTCTGTTTTAGTAATTGTATGTATTGTTTTTTTTTTACATTTATTTTTAAAAGTTATTTCAATTCGTTCAGTTAGTACTACAAATTTTAGTACTTCAACTTATTTCAGTTAGTTATAACAGGACTCTTATGATCCAATTTCCTTATTTTCTAATTGGGGGGAAACAAACATCTAAATGGCCAATGGGACTGTCTGAAGTTTGTATCTTGTGGTATCTGATTGTGTTTCCGTGTGGAGACAGGGCCAGTCTGAGCGTGCTTCCAACACTCAGAGCCAATTACCTCTATTCACTCCTCAACAGGACTAGACAAGGTGTGGATCACCGGGGAAATACACCCCTGCATAGACAGCTGACAGCTCTGTGTGTTTGTGTGTGTGTGTGTGTGTGTGGCAGACGCAGGGATAGATCAGATAACTGCTCTGACTTTCTCCATAACACCTCATCCTCGTCAGAATACTTTTCCGTCAAGCCGCCCACTCAACCGCCACCCTCAGAGATTCCTTCAGGGAAAACGTCCTCGTTACCCATTTCCAGATAACTCCAGCTTTTCCTTCTGTTTCCTTATTCCCCTCTCAATCTTTCCTGAGGCGTGCTGAGTGATGGGGCGCATGTTGTCTCAATCAGCAGTCTTTTCTCATTTTGTGCCTGTTCTTTTGCAGTTCTGAAACGGCCCATAAACATTTCATTACCCTAATGATTCATGGGTAACTCTGAGCAGCGGATGGTTTTGTAAATGATCCTGGATGGCTACTTGAAGATGCGAAATGAGCTAAAAGACAACGGCATGGGGCCACACAGACTCTTCTGACCAGAGCTGACAGGGCGTGTAACCAGTGCGCTGTAAAGAAATATTTAATATAAAAATCATTAAACTTTTAATTTACAATTACATTTACTTTCATGTTGTAAGTGTGAGCTACTGAAATTAATCAGGTCTGAACTGTAATCATTATTAAATACCTAGTGGCCTAATAACATCCTTCAGTTCACATATGATTTGATCATTTTTAAGGCTGATTTATTTCTCTAGTTCACACATCACATCTTTTTTTTTTTTTTTTTTTCAATGAATTATTTGGTCCAGTTCAGATCACAAAAATGATGTGTTTGTGAATTGGACTGATTCAGTTCTCAAGTTCTTCTAACAGGTTGTTTTTTTTAGTAAATAATGATTTATTTTCAATCTGTTTGCTAGATCTTTCATACAGCATTTAATATTTGTGAATGAATCATTTTTATTGAATCCTTTCAATGAATGATTTAATCTAGTTCAGTTTAAAAACATTTGTGTTCATGAATTGAAACTCACTGAGATTTTGAAATGTGAGAAATAGAAGTATTTTAAATAAATCATTGGGTCCAATTCTGTGAACAAATTAATCACACTGATTTAGTTCAACTTTTCAAATATTAATTTATTTTCAGTAAACAACAAACTAATTTCAGTCAGTTTGTTGTGCAAATATTTCACATGGCTTTTGGAATTTAATTTTTTAATTTTCTCAGATTCAAAATGATTTCCTCAAGAATCAGACTGATTCTCAACTCACACTTACAATTTATTCTGAAATAAAAAATAATAATAAATTATTTATATTTATATATGTGTTATATATATATATATATATATGTGTGTGTGTGTATGAATTTTTTACATTTAAATGCATTTTTTTTTTCTTTTTTAATTTTACTTAATTGGTCATGACTGGAATTGATTCAGTTTTAAAGTTTGAATCTTTTGACTCTTAAAACTTATTTTAGTCTGCTTATTTAAAAAAGATAAATAGTGTAGCTTGGTTACTTTGAATTTTGGTCAGTTGCCAAGTTCGATATACAAATACAGTAGATAACTACAGTATATCAGTAGATTTTAAATCTATCTCTCTATACACACACACACACACACACACACACATTTGTGAATTTTGATTTGTATTTTTTAGTAACTTGTTGGATCCAGTTCACAGAGATGATTTTCTCATGAATTGATCTGATTCAGTTCTCAAGCTCATACACATCTTTTGATAAGGACTCATTATTGTCTTAAATTTCTAAGAACAAAATCTTTCATAACGACATGTGGGAGAGTAAATATTTAAATAGTGAGTTTTCCACATCCAGCTCATTTGATATTAATCCATAGAGGTCATACTTTGTACATTATTACTTAAAGACAAATAGGAAGCGTATTAGAAGGTGTAACAGGTTTTTGTGGCAGCGTATGGTTTTGCAGTCTTTAGTGTGCTTTCTGTCATCTCGGTAAGATGTGTGCCCAGGTCGTAGTTGATTTTTTTTTTTTTTTTCCTTACAGATTGTAATGCCATTAAATAACCACCGAAAGCATAAATTCAACTTTGAATGGACAAGGTAATGGCTCATAAGATAAAATGAGCGAGCGAAGGCCCAGATGAGCGGTTTCCTTCGTGCAGGAATGGGAGGATTGCTTCACTGTTGTGTAACGGTCATTGACCGCTCACCGCTGGAGCGTCTGCTGTCGTTAAGGCTGGTGTGGTGAGGAGGATGTGGCCTGGGCACGAAAAACTGCCCGTCAGAGGAAGATAATGGCTTTTCAATGTCTTTAGAGCGGTGCACAAGAATACTGTTCATCAGTCACAGTAACCGCATAGGAGCCTTTTCGTTTATTTGCCAATGGCATGAGGGGATTTGATTTGGTGAATGATGAAGCCACATGGATAAATGGCAAAGTCTGACAATTTTTATCAACATCTGCGTCACAGTTGTTATGGTTTCAGATAAAACGTAATGCCTGGTCTGTGTGTGAGGGGTTTTCTGGGCAGGATTGTGCACCTTCTTGGGAAAGAAGTTGTTGTTTAATGTTTGTTTCTTAGAAATGGATATTTAAACTCTGCTAGTTTTCTCCAAGATGAGTAGTTGTTTCTTTGGCGCTAAAAAAAATAGAAACACTGTTAGTATGAAACAGTCACATGACCTACAAATTTGTAGAAACTTGAACTTTGGTTGTACTTTGCGTTTACTGTTTGTTAAAAAGCAGTTAGGCTCCTTTAAATCCAAACTCAGCACTTGCCAAACAGTTGTTTGATTTTTAGTGAATGATGAACTCCTAGTCTATTTGTCTCACAAATCTGAGACTTTTGAAATTTTGGGATTTTTTTTTTTTTTTTTTTTTTATTTCGATATGTTTAGAGAATCATTTGACCCAGTCCACAAAAATAGAACTTAGAACTTGTCAGAAGCTCATCTTCATCAAGTTGAATCTTTTCAATGAATTGTTTGAATCTGACTGATTCAGCTCTCAAATGTCTTTTCACTTCAAAAAATTTCACTTTTTAAATATTTTCAAAGATTTGTTTTTATTTTTCCTCATTAAACACTTACCCCTCTAAAAACTTTATACGTCTTCTGAACACAATTTTATATATTTTGGATGCAAACTGGGAGGTTTTGACCATCCCATTGACTGCCAAGTAATGAACACTGTCAAGGTCCAGGAAAGTATGAAAGACATCACCAGAATACTCCACCCATCTATTAATAGTCATTCAATCTGAATTTTATAAAACGACAAGAATGTCTCTCCGCACCACGTAGCACCATTTTGGAGAATATTCACTGAACGCAAATAGTGTGCGCTTTTCTGTGTCAGCTGCGACACACAGATGTGTTTTCTGTGTATTTTAATTTTTATTAATGACAAAATGTTCATTTTTTAACCCTTTAAATAATGGACTCATTTTGGTCTATTTATCTCACAAATCTGTGATATTGCTTTTTAGATTTTTTTGTAAATTATGGAAACCCGTTTCTTAAAGCCTTTATGTATGTAGCAAGGGTTGTTAAAGGGTGTAATGTATTATAATTAATCATAATATGCATTATTACATTATGTCTTGCCATAAATCATTAGAAGTGAATTTAAAATACATAGTGTGATAACAATGACAAGTTCTATAATGTTTTAACTGTGGTTGCAATTATGCATTAGATTGTACAATTAATTACATTACAAGGCATAATTAATACAATAAAACTTGCATTATAATTAATTATTTGTCAGTTGGATCTGTTCAATCACTTTGCGTTTTTATTTTTCACTTTGCTAAACTCGTTAAATGCTCAGTTTTGCTGAGTCGAATCTTTTCGAAGAATCGTGTGAATCTGACTGTTTCAGTTTAACTAACTCACTGACTCAAACATTGACTAATTTTGATCTATTTCTCTCACAAATCTGTCATATTGCTTTTAAAATACTTAATAAAAAAAATAATTTCAAAAATTCATTTATTTTTTTGGTTAGTTATGTTCAATTAATCTTTTCAATGAATCACATGACCCAGTTCACAAAAAACTGTTTGGGTTGGTCAAACCTTGCAGTTGTTATTTTGCAAAATGCATTTAGGTTTTCAAGGTAACTAAAACTTATTGAGGGATTGGATTGTGTATGATCTGTTTTGTCTAATTTTGTAACCAATATTTGTGGTATGTAAACTACCTTTTTTTAATGGTTCATAATGATATTTTAATGGAAACCATTAGAATTTCTGTGATGGTTTTTATTGGGCTTTAATTGTTTGTTATTTTTTAAGCAGGTATGCTGTTCTTTTTCTAATTATCAAATAGTTCTTGCAAAAAATGTATCAGAGTTTCCACAAAAACATTAAGCGACTGTATAACATTGATAAAGAATCAGATACGATATCCTGACAGTCATGGTGATGGAGCAGTCATGACACGAGCAGGACAGGCCTGCATCCTTGTGTTACGACAAAAATGGCTATATTGTGTTTGATGGGCGTCAGCTGTGTTGAAGCGCTTGAGCTGCATCTTCCTGATTGCTTTGCCCGGAGCACCTGATCCCCTCAGGTAATTGTGTTGCTGCTGTCTGCCTCTTTAAATATAGACTCTTTTAATTGAGGTAGACAGCAGGGGGTTTTGGAGGGTTCTTTTCCCCAAACACACACTCAGAGGAAGCTAATTGTACAGGACTTACATGAAGCTCAGCGTGGTTTACTTTGAATGCTTGAGGAACAGTGAGTTTTATTTAGGAAGCTCTGGAACATCAGATCCGTTCTAGTTGACTAGTTAGAGAGTGTGTTTGGTAGAGATGGACTCGTTATGACTCACGTGGACTAGTACGTCAAGTATATTTTACGGCCTAAGTATCTAATCCTGGAAAAACAATGTTGAGGCAATTATGAAGCAGAAGTAAAACAAAGCCTCCCTTTCAGAACGTGTTTTTCTGAAGGTGTGGTGTTTTATGTAGTATTGTGGTAAATCTTTGTAAACTAGGGTTGTGTGGTCATCTGTATGGGGGTTCTTTAGGATTTGCTCCTCATAGGTTTGACTGACAGGCCTTATGTGACATGATCAGCTTTGTGGTGGTTTCGAGACATTGTTTGAGCATCCCAACAGGCTAAACACAGAAATGTTGGATCGACCAATGATGCCAATTTGAGACAACCCATTTTTGTCTGACCAGTGTCTTAAAAATTATTTTATTAAATTATTAAAATATTAAAAATAAAAATGTTTGCTATTGCATTTGATTTCAGTAGTGGTAAAAAATAATTTTAATTTAGTGTTTTTATTATGTTGGCTAACTGTTTATAATTATCTTTTAATGTAAAAATTGTAATATTGACAATGCAACGATGTAATTTAATATTTAATTTATTTTTACTTATATGTTAAATCATAATTAATTCACCAAAATTTTTTTTTAAAAGAATGGATTTTATTTTATTGTATACCTTCTAACTAACTCCTTTCTAACTAATTAGCCAGGGTCCAAATACAAGTTAAATCAAGCTACTGTATCTGGGCTAATTTGGTGATGATGTCCATCTGCTAGTGATTTGCCCCATTTTTAATGCAGCTGCTCACTAAATAAAAAATGATTTAGAGTTAAAAATATTTATATTACATAAGAAAGCAGATACCAGCACAGCTATGTGGCAAATAGCGGATAATCATCCACCTTAATAAGTGATTATATTCAATTATATGACAACAGAATGCCACGACTGACTAGTCAGAACAAATTATTTCAGAGATGCTCATAATATAGCATGGGAATGTATTGTATGGTGTGTTATCAGTATGCACTATATTTTTTATTTTTATCTCTCCTCCTCAAGAATCCATTAGAGTGGTTTATGTGAACTGATCAACAGATAAGCTTCATCTGAAGATGACGCAGTGAGTGTGTAAGTGTGTGAGAGGATGGAGGCGTTTTTTCATAAACGCACCCTGAGTCTTCAATCTTGACTGACAACAAGATTATATCTGCGCTCTTCCTTCCTCATGGAGATGCCAAAAGTTACACAGTCCCACAAACACCTTCAGGGGCTAAACTGTGCCCACGTATGAAGAAACGACATCATTCACCTTGTATAACTCACGCACACATACGCGCACCAGCTTACGGAGTTATTAGATTGAAAGCAGCCCGGTTGAACAAATCCTGCCAGACTGCAGGAGGGCGCTGAGATTGCTCTGGAGTGAGAACAGGACAGAGCTAAAGAGCAACATGCACACATGCAAACAGACATGCGACTGTAACCAGCTGCCGGTGAGTGCATCTAATGGCATGCCAGAGAGCCGTTCCTTCTAACCATTTGGACGTTTTTTTAGTCTTTGGTCATTTGTTTTTCTTGGGTGTCATGTAATTCATGACAGGTATTTGTATTCGTTATATGTGCAGATATTTCAGCAAATTGCATGGATTTTTGGATCGTGGTGGGTAGTTTAAACATGTTAAAGTGAGTGGGAAGTGAGCAGGTCTGGACCGTTCATGGTTTTTCCCTTTTTTTCTCAATCCCATGCTCTGTTTTTGTGCACTTAGAAAATTAAAATATCATAATAGCCCTGTTTTTTTATCATGGTATTCTTTCATGTACCATGTAAAAAAAAAACTCTGTATATAATTATAGAAATCATTTAAATTATTGTGTTTTTGCGCGACAATTAAGTATTTCCAATATATAAAATGCAATGCTTTTTTACCATATATTCTTATTACCATAATGTGACTAAAACAATGTGTTTGTATACATACATGCCGTATATTACTTAAATTGTGAGGTATGTCCACAATGTAAGTAGTAGTTGTACAGCTTATGTATGATTTACATGCATAATTGTATTACTGTATAATAGACAAAATTCCTGTATTACCATAATGACAATGGTGCTTTATGTTAATGAAGCTTAAGGGAGAAAATCTCCTTAATTTTCGTGATAATGACAATGCAAAAACAATGTTTATGATGTGTTTGTTTTATTGTATTTTTTTAATATAATTTTCACTACTTTTTTTACTTTTACTTTCTATTTGATATTGCATTTTAACTGTTTATAATAACTTAAATGATTTAAACGGATCTGTAGTTTGCATTGATTCGTATTTATATGGGCATATATTTTCAATATAAATATATGTGACATTTCTGACAACATTTCCTTACACTGTGTATTTTAATTTATTTTTGCAGTTTTAGTTGTATTATTTTCAGCTAAAATATTTAGTCTTATAAAGTGTAGCTCTTTCCTGTCATTTTCAGCTCATCTTTAATTGAAGCGTTCCTTCTACTTTCATTTCCTTCTCTTTTAGTCTCTCTCTCTCTTTCGTTCTTTCTCTTTCTATCTCCCCTCCTTCTTTCCTGTGTGTCGATTCCTCCTCCTATTCCTCCCCTAAAGCTATGGATAGCAGTGTTGCGTCACAGAGTGGAGCTTGAGACGGCTCTCTCAGAGCACTTGACAGAGTTTGAGTTGAATGAGCGCAGCTGCTGGTGAGTTTTCGCTTCTGTCTTCTCTACATATGGCTCTGGTTACCCAGCAGATGGCTAGACACTACGCTTCGTAGGGTTTTTCTTCTTAAAAGTCTATTTTATGTCATTTCCAATATTATTGTTGAACAATTTAACTTTCAGCTATAATTCCAAAGCATGTTTAACAAAGTTCATACATGATGTTGTTGTTGAACTAGAAGTCGTTGTGTCTAATTTGATTTAATGAGAGCTCACTATAGCGGCTGTCTGTGAAAATAGTGGTTTCATTTCGTTTTTATAGCGAACCAAAGTACAAAATAGTGTTAGTTAAACTTTTTCATGGTGGATTTTTTTTTATTTTTTTTAGTCATAACGTTAATTGAGAAACCAAAGCACGTTTTAATACATATTCTTGCTCACTTCTGTAATAATGGTGGCTGTTTTCCAGGTGTGGGTGTGTACATGCACATTTGCTTTTGCTGATGCTACATGTTGAAACACACACTGAGAGGAATGTTTCTTGCGAAAAAGTTAACTTCCTTGGTCTCCTTTAGCATGGATGGACTTGTCCTTTTGGTCATTATTAATTCAATTTTCTTGGGCTCTTCTGATTCAAAGAGGTGTTTTTATTTAAAATAGTTTTAATAAACATCTGCATTTCATGACTTCTAGCTTGATTTAATGTGGAAAACTCTTGGTACGTAGCAATTCGGAGATTATGAAACTTGGTAGAATAGCCTTCATTTAATGTACTTGACACCTTGTGACCTTGTCCCACAGTTGGCAAACTCTAAGGCCCTGGAGTAACCTTTGCTTTTAGAGGGAAGTGATTGTATTGTGGCTCGTATGTGAAGCACAGGTTTAAACTCAGGATTAGTCACTCAAGGAAGTTTTGTTCCTTCTGAGGTGACCAAATAGGCTTTTAATTTTCTCAGTATGCAAGCATGGAAATCCCACTGCACCGCAGACATTTGTCATCAGCTTCAGTAAATAGGCTGGTCTTCCCAGATTGATTGTGGCTGGCCTTCTGTGGTTGGCTAAAACCCTGACATAACAAGAAGTTTGTCTAAAAAGTGTGCTTTTGGTTTCACCTGTTTGACTGCTGAAGCTGCAGGTTCATTGTAGAACATTTAATCCAAAATTCATCTTCTAAAATGACGAATTGATCACTGTAGGCCTCCATAATGGATGACATGTTTTGGTAGTGCAAGGTTCATCATTGGCATCCATGTAGAACCTTTAGCACCCATGGAACCTGTCAAAGGGTTATTTAAAGTGGGAAAAGGTTCTTTAAATTATTCAAATATTTCAGAAAAAAATTGTGTTTAGGAACTGCTCACTGAAAGGTTCTTTTGGAACCCAGAATGGTTCTTCTATGACATCATTCTGAAAAATACCTTTTATAGATTTGTAAGAGGAGTTTGAATTGTATCGACCACATTGATTTCTAAGAATAAGCTTTAGTTCACCTGAAAATGAACATTTTGTCATCATTTACATTTATTAAACCTGTGTGAGTTTCTACTGTGGAATTCTGAGTAATCCATTTTAATGAATATCCAACATGAAAAATATTTGGAATTGTATTTTGAATTGCATGTAAAAAAGTTTTGTTAAAACAAACTGGCTAATAAACTTAACAAGATGCATGTTTGTCAGTAATAAATTTTAAAAAAGACCATGTTTTAATGATTTTCATTTGATGTTTTATATCATTATTTAAACTGATGATAAATGCAAAACAAAATTAAAGTTTTTGTTTGTGTTAAAATGGTGTAATCCAAATTGGTGAGTGTATCCAATTCACAATCTTTACAAATACAAATATTTAAGTCTTAAATTGTCTTGAGTGGATGATTTTTCTTCAGAAAATCCATGCATATTGTGTCCAAGTGTCATGAAAGTAGTCCATATGTCAGTTTTCTGCTGGCTGAAAGTTTTTGCATGTCATAATTCTGTAGTAGCAGCTCAGTCTTGGTAAATTTAGACTGTGGTCACTGTATTTCTGACACATGCATAGACCACTTCTGTGGCAGTGCGTTCTTTCCTCTTAATTGTTCCGGATGTCCACTGACCCAAGACTGTGACCCGTCAGTCAGTAGCCTTGGCCTACATACTTCTGTGACTTCTTGTATGCTGGTAATTTCCTTGCTTTAGAACCGAATGTCTCTTTGTCTATTTTTTTTTTTTAGAATAGAATTTTTGCTTACTAGTAGTGTATCTAGAACAGTGATTTGTGTAAACTTTAGTATAGTTATCATTTTGCATGTTTATGTCAGCCAGTAGTGTCCAGCTATCAGTGCTAGCTTTTGTATGTTTGTGAATATTTATGGATTTAAATGTAATATTATTACATATTATTGGTGGCTTATGGTTATCATGTCTGCATTTGATTTAAAAATCCAGTAAAAATGTTAATATTATGAAATTGCTGCTTTCTATTTGAATATGTTTTAAAACATAATTTATTCTCATCTTGCAAAGTCTTCAGTGTCACATGATTTTCAGAAATCATTCTAGTATGCTGATTTGGTGCTAAGGAACATTTGTTCTTAACAGCACCTCCTAATATTTTTCTGTAAACAGTGATGCAATGTTTAGAGTAGAAGTTTCAGAAGAACAGAATTTCATTAAAAATGAAAAGTTTTGTAATTACAATAAATTTTGATTATTTTAATGTGCACTTG
The DNA here is from genome assembly GCA_032357445.1 of Enteromius radiatus. Taxonomy (NCBI): domain Eukaryota; kingdom Metazoa; phylum Chordata; class Actinopteri; order Cypriniformes; family Cyprinidae; genus Enteromius; species Enteromius radiatus. The sequence continues at coordinate 3,063,686 of JAUCMS010000030.1, read as the reverse complement.
CTGCTAAATAAGGATTGTTTGGCAACAGTACAAACATAGTTTGCAAGTTTCTTTAAGGTTCTTTTGATGCTTGACCATTTTCATATGAATGGAAGTTCTGGAAAAGTTCGCCTGTAGCCATTATTCGTATTTGGGTTTGGAGGTATAAGAGATTATGTCAGAAGTTTTGGAATGGATAAAATTCTTCCTTTATGATTAAAAAAAGGCTAAGCTGAAAAGCATATGGACTCACAGCTTGTTCAAAAGAGTCACAATAATGTGGCTTTCTGTTTTTAGCCCCAGTTTAAGAGAACTCAAGGAAAACAAAGCATGGTGAACCACACTAATATAGCGCCGCCTTGGTTTGTGTAAATGCCTTTTTGTTTTTTAATTTATCTTCTTTTAATGTGCACTTCATGGGCCAGACGCTTGTCTTGGCAAGTATGGGGGTTCCCCATCCAGTACAGTCTTTTGCAAACTGCATTGCAACCTCTCTGGTTTTTATGTATAATTACTCATTGATAGAAATTCTTAATTGCAAGACATGTCTGGGTATGGTTTGTAAACCAAAGAACCTATAACGTAAAAGACATCTGCTGTTATTATGTTTTTATTTAATTTTTTTTTTTTTTTATCTTAGCTTTTTAAGTATATTTTTATCTAACAGAGTCTTCTTTTTTTAATGCAAACAGTATTTGTATTTGCACCCAGCTCTGTTTTGTGATGACATGCTCGTATTATATAAATGGAAGAAAAATCACTCAAGTCTTAAAGTCTTCTAACAGCTGTAGCAGAGCTCTTACTCGCTTCTCAAAATGGTTAGATTAGTGTAGTTAACTGTGTTTGTTTTAGTAAGTGTAGCTTGACTGTGTTTGGGTTTAACTCAAGAAGGATGTGAATCAGCGTTATATGAGTCTGTATGTATGTTTGGGTCTTTTGGGTTTCAGCAGCAGCGTGTCTGTGTTTATAGACGTCACCAGCGTCAGATGGGAATTTCACAGTTTCGTGAGTGTGAATCAAGACATTTAGGGCCGTTTAGTGATTCACATCATTCTCTCACACTAAGTCACCTTGATGCTGGCGGGGTTGGGCTGAATTTAAGCCAGTTTTTTTAATCATCAGGCTTTTGTGTGCTTTAGGATCGTCCTGTTTATGAGTCAGTGTTTTCATTAAAACATGACATAAGCGGTGATGTTTTGTTTTCAAACAGAATACATTGCTCTTAATTTACTTGAACTAACTCAAATGTTATTTTTTTTTATGCCACTAACCGGCCTTTTTTTTTTTTTTTTTGCCACTTTTGCCATTTTTATGTGAACGTGAACGTGTCCTTAGGTGTGGTGTCCGAGGTTGAAGCTATGACACTGCATGTGAAATATTTCAAAATCTTTTGCACTGCAATGATGATTCAGTGAATTTCGTTAGAAGATGTAGCTGCTGTTACAAGTCAGTAAATTCAGGACTTAAACTTGTGTCATTTTTGGAAGCTAGGACATCTGAGCTGCAGGCACGTGATTGTGATGCATTAGCATGCATATGTAATGTATGTACTGTATAGCACAAGTGGGCTCTTTACAGCTTTGCCCTGTGAGTTTTAATTGATGTTGCTTAATTTTGTAACATCCCTCTGCTTTGAGTTTCAGCATTTCCTGTTAATGAGTTTGTGTCTTGCTTGTCAAGCTGCACTGCAGATTTTTATTCAGTGAAATGCTCTCTAGAATGAGCTTTTGATATGTCCTGTTTCAACAGAAAATATGTTAACACAACACAGAATGCTGTACTTGGTAAGTGGGTTTAAGGGTTTTAAGTAATATAAGGGGGTAGTTTCTTTTTAAGTATATAACAGTCCAATAATAATATTAATTTTTACAAGCTGACAGCATGTAGGTGTAGAAAAGCTGTAACAAAATGCTGATAAGTTTCTTTTTTTAATATGGATAAAACAAATTTCTAAAGATGTTTTCATGAACTGAAATTTAATGAAATGAAAGATTGCATTTATTTGATCAGAAATACAGTAAAAACAGCAGTATTTTGAAGTATTACAATTCAGACTTTTCTATTTAAGTATATTTCTGAATTGTTTTAGAAGCCCTTACTCCAGTATTCAGTGCAACGTGATCTTTCAGAAATTATTCTATTATAAAAATACTAATTATTGCAAATCGTTTGGCTTAATAAAAACAGTTTCTTTATATTCTGTTAGTCGTTCAACACTCAAAATCTCTTTTCCATTTTCCGGTCTTTTGTTGCTCACACATAATTTCATTCACCCTTGAAAACGGCGAGGGCAAATTTCTCGTGCGGCCTTCCATGAAAGGAAAGATTAAATGCTGGCATAATTATCTGTTTGTAAAAGAGGGATGAAAATGTACATTATGTAAGACCGCTGGAGCTGTACAGTTGAAGGGAACAGGTGCTCATTTTTGCAGCAGACGGATTAAAAATACACTGCACTTGACTTCTGACCTCGAACTCTTCACACTGTGTGTACAGCACCTTCTTTCACCAGATACGTACAGGAGAACACGATGGAGACCTCAGAACCTGTTCACCATGGGTCCCCTTCACTCCTGATCATCTTTGCAGGTTGATGCTGATGAAATATTAAACTCTCAGGCATGAAAAGCTTTTGCAAATCAAGGCTTAATTGCTTGAAAGATTATTGAGGGGGGAAATGAGGGCATGAAATGATTAAAACATACATAACGTCATAATCCTCAGTCACGCTCTGATAAATAGGGATGGCGGCTGCTATTGTTTGATGTGTTGTATCAAAGAGCGAAACACGTTTCCAGTGAAAGGTTTTAGTCCTGATATTACATGCATTTTGTTGACTGAATACGTTTTTGTCAGTTTCCAAGTGATTTCTGCGAGTTGGTTTAACTTGAAGAAATTATGTACCATGTACGTTTTAAGGTAATACTACTAGTAAATATTATTACATTATTTTAACAACAAACCTCTATTGCGCAGCACATTATATGCTAAAAAAAAAATAATGTTTTGTACCTGCATTTGGTTACCAAAAAATAAAATAAAATAGACAATTCAGAATCTCTGAAAAGGGCCCTATTATTGTAAAGACATTAATAAATGAAGTTGCTGTTAAATTCTAGAAGTTTCAAGATTAATTAATTAGACGTGTTTTTTTTTTTTAGAAAAATGTAAACAAAATTAAAAAATGTAAAAAATATAATAGCAAGTATGGTGCCATGTGTGTCTGAATTGGATAAGCCCCTCTGGACGCCTGTGTGTGTTCACAGCTGTCCGTTTCTCTCTGCTGTTCACTTACATTCACCTCCACACTCCAAACACATCACCCCTTCCTGAGGCCCATGGGTAATCCAGCAGAACTTCACAAACACACAGCCTACACACACACTCTCACGCATGCACACTCGCACACTCACACTCACTCACTCAGCTGTCCTTGACTTTGATCCCTGTCTAAGGGGCCTTTAATTGCCCAACTGTTTGGTCAGCATGTAACATGCTTGAAGTCTCTTGATTTAGCTGTTTCAGAAAGACTCATCATCTGTGTGTGCCGCCCCACTCAGTCTCTGTTCCTGTTCTCACTCAATTTCTGTTTCCAAACCTGGTTAACTTCCTACTTCGATAACATTAAACATTGTGGGTAGAGGTCAGGGTTACTATTGTAAACTAAAAGGAAAAATAGAACAAAAATCATTAGAAATAAACATTTTTATTACTTGAAATGAAACATTAAATAAAAGTAAGATATATAAATTATTTCAGGTTGTTGGCCGGGTAACATTTCTTATTTTAACTTTGTGCTAAAATAACTAAAACTAGATTTAATAAAAACTGTAAAATCCAAATGAAAAAAAAAGGAAATATAACTTTATTTAAAATATAAATAAATAAACATTATTTAACAAATACAAATGTATGAATGAATTAATTAGTTCAGGAGAATATGGAATTGAGTGAAACTTGAATATATGGAATGAAAGTCTGAATATGTAAAATGAAAGTTTAAAAATTAATGTCTGAATATATGGAATGAAACTTGAATGTATAAAATGAAAACGGCACGTCCTGACTGCATCACTGTCATTACTGGCTGTTTTTAGGGAATGTTTCCGTTTATTCACATGCATTTGTACGGACACGGAACGCGATCACTATTTCTGCCGAGGGGATTTCTAGTCTGGGTGCTTATTAATATTTGTGAAATAAATATTTCTGTGAAACGTGTTTAGGCTGCACAGAAAACTTACATATTGATATATACTGATATACTGCAGCAGAAGACTTTTATTTAGCTGAACGAACTGATGATGACGTCACAAGCTCAGATTTGGTTGAAGAAATTGTCAGTAAGCGGTGCGTCATGACCGCCCACAAGTGGAAAACGAATTTTCCAGTCGTTTATCAGTTTTCTACCTCTGAACCAAAAAAACTAAATCCAGCCAAAATCTTATTTATTTATTTATTTATTTTTTTTCTTTTTCTTTTTTTTTTACAAACGAAAAACAACCATTTTCTAATTTTTACGTATTTCATTTCAAATTGAAAAACAAATGATCACAACGTACACAGACCAATGATGACATGAGATTTTCATTCCATATATTCAGACATTAATTTTCAAACTTTCATTTTATATATTCAAGTTTCATTCCATAAATTCAGACTTTCATTTTATATATTCAAGTTCCACTCCATTCCATATTCTCAAATTTTCCTAAATGGCATTCCATAAATGAGGTGTTGTCTTGGCAGCTAAATTAAATGAATAAATTAATGTTTTTCATATTTTATTTCTACTATATTTCAGTCACTAAACTGATGTGAATAGATTTTATTTACAATAACAATAACGATTGGAATCAGTTGGAGTGGAGTTTAGTAATGTGCATTTTATAAGGACTGTTTAGACCTGTGTAGAGCACTTGAAATCAGTAGTATACCATCTTAGAAGGTAGCTGCCTAAGTAGGGAGGATGATGCAGATCTAGGCTCAAATTTCTCCTCAACTTCCTCAGTCGTTTCCTTCTTCCCCTCTCTCTTCATCACTGTACTGTAAACAATCAGTGAGTGCGTGTGTATATGTGATTGTGCGTCTGATGTCACTGCCCCGCGGTCAGGTTCACACTCTCAGCCTGTGATGAGTCCCTCGTTCTCATTCAGACGAATGTGCTGTAACTCGTCGAAGAACACCAGTCCCTCCCGGTGATTCAGCTCGGCTTTCCAAACTCTCTTCCTGATAGTTGTTATAGCAGCAGCTCACGACAAACACACCGTTACATGAGCATACAGGCTGTTCTGTTGAGAAATGTGTTTGATTTACTGTAAAGAAGAATGGTCTGTCATCTCGTTTGTCTTCATTATCAGTCATAACCCCCATCATAAAAACTACAGTGTGCTTTAGTTGGTGTGTTATGTTGTTTATGTACATGTATGTTTTGATCAGTCTACTTCACTTGGTGTTTATACGGATCTTGACCCATCCCTAATGTTGTTACTGACCTTTATCGATTGCCTAAAAAAACTTTATCAAAATTTGTTACCATTCATTAAAATGACACGACTCTTTTATATTTTTGTTTTGTTAAAATTACATTTTCAGCAGACACCCTTGTGGGGTGTTTAAAAAAAAAGTTATATTTTTTGCTGCTATAATTTTTTTCATTAAATAAAATTTTATTTAATTATCTTTTTTATTTTATAAAATCATATCATAACTCTGCTTAAAGACTTCTAAATTGCTTTCTACTCTTTTAATTTTATATATTATTATTTATTTTTTAATAACACTTTATTACAGTTTCTAAAACTTATCATTTTATTTAGTTTTGTTAAAATGAAATTTTCACCAGACACCCCTTGTGGGTTTCTAAAATAATTATACAGTATATCATTTTAATTTTTTATTTTTTGCTATTATTCTTCTCCTTATATAAAATTTGATATATATTTTTATATATATAAAATATTTTACATTACACATTCTGCTTGCATGTATTGTTTTAATTGTATTAAATTATTAATGTTATTTATTATTAAATTATTTATTTTTCTAAAATAAAAGAGTACTTTCAGCAGTACTCTTTTAAATTGTATATCTTATTACTATTTTATTGATTTTTGAATGACTTTTTATTACATTTTATAAGACTTTTATTTTTCAGAAGGGCACCCCAAACCCCAATTTGAACACCTTTGCCCTAGAGCTTGCTATGACCATTAAAACACCAAAATGTTGCTTGCTTTGGAGTACTTGCAACATTTGCCCATTTAATTTCCACATTTATGTGAATCTATAAAACTCTGACATCCAAGCATCCACCAATAATTAAGTTTGTTCTGGCCTAAAGTGATTTGTGTAGTCACACTGACTCCATATTTGACCATTTGTGCCTTTAAAGCAGCTAAGTCTTCGCACAAATTCCCAACAAGCCCTTGAATCTAAAAACATGAAAGTACACCTAACCTAATTGTGCTCATTGTGGTAGACCATGTCATGCCTATTACAGACAACAAGGCCCATTTAAAAGCAAGCGCTATTTAAAAACTTTATGGAGCCGAGAGTCCAGTCTGAGAAAGAGATGAGCCAAATCTAATCTCAGATGGGTTCAGGAGAGCGCACGGATGATTAGCTCCTCAGATTAGAGGGGGTTTTGGACATCTGAAGACTGATTTGGTTGTAAGGACTACCCTAAAACTGCCCTGCCCCCATGAACACGTAATTTGACTAGACACAGTGGGGGTGGGCCAAGATTAATTGGACCAAATCTTGTTGGTTCTTTGGGGGGAAGGGGATGAATCTGTACCCATCCTTGAGGTTTTGGGGTGTGTGACTGTACTAAAACACTATATTTGCTGCCATGGACCGGTGTCCAACAAATGGGGCTTCCTGCGCTCATCCCATGATATGGAAGGTAAGAGCAGGGGACAATCATCTGATTGATATCTTTCAATATGAGTCATTTCGGAGGGATTTGGATTAAGCTTGAGTAGGTGTGGCAGTCCAGGCTTTTATATAAAACACATGAAGGTGTACAGTATGAACAAGAAAGTATTTGTTCTTGGTTTTCTCATGAATTTTAACTTTTCAGAGCTGCTTGTGCAACTTTAGCTTGATTTAGTTAGCTTGTCTGAACAAGGCAACCATTTGCTTTATCGCATACTCAATGTGATTTTTTTTTTTTTTTTTTTTTTTTTTTTTTTTTGCTTTGGTTGAATCTTTGGAGCATTCTACAATCTAAAAGTTCATCATATTTTTCTATACATTTAAATCTATTGGTGTGAGGTCTAGACGATGTCCTTTGGTCATATTTGTGTGTGTATGCTTGCATTTGAGATGTTGTAGACTATCATGTGAAAAATGTGGTGGTTACTTCAGCTACAGAAATAAAATACAAAGTTTTTTTTTTTTCTTTTGTGGTCTGATGAAGTGCGATGGGCCTGACCTCTAGTGAGTCAAAAGCGTCTGATGTCTCATTTCTCCCTCTCTTCTTGTAGGTGTGTCATCATCCTGACTGTCAGGAATTGAATGGTAAAAGCCCCCTGCAGCTGTGCGAACCATGTGATTCTCGCTGTCACCTGGATGAGTCTGACAGCATGCATTTTGACAGACATCTTCGCTTCGACGTGCAGCCACAAGGTAAAGGTCTTCGATGGGTCAGAGAGCTCTCTGATTTCATCAAAAATATTTTCCCTTGAGTTTAAAAGATGATCGATGGTATTATGGGTTTGGAACGAAATGAGGGTGAGTAATTAATGATAGAGTTAAAATCAACTCTTTGAGTCTATTTGTTCAGGTTCTATCCTAGCGCGAAATGTTTCCACGCGTTCCTGTCCTCCTCGCACAAGCCCATCTTCAGACCTGGATGAAGACGGAGGAGGAAGCACTGAAGGAGGGTCAGTCAGTGAATGTTCACCTAACCTTTCCACAACATTCAAATAACTATATGGAATCTTCTTTGGTTAATTTTAAATATTGTACTGTAATCTTTTTTTTTTTTTATAAAAAGCACAAATATCCTACAATGTGATTTTCTGGATTTTTTTCTTTTCATTTCGTCTCTCATAGTTGAGGTATACCTATGATGAAAATTACAGGCCTCTCTCATCTGTTTTAAGTGGGAGAACTTGCACAATTAGTGGCTGACGAAATACTATTTTGCCCAGGTGTATACACACTATTGTCCAAATTGTACATTCTTACAAACAAGCACCGCAAATCTGGAGCTTGTTTTAAAATCACATGCACAAATTTTTACCATTGTGTTTTGTTTAATTGATTAACACAAAAAAACCTGATGTTGTCAGAGACAGATGCCACGGCCATTGTCTTCATGTGTCTATTGTGTTTTTCTGTCTTCAAACAGAGAACGTAAGACAGGAGGTATGAAACAAAAAGGCACAGAAGGGAAAAAGCCCCAGCGACGCCACACTGATGTGAGTGCTGGTCTCCTTTTGCAAAGACTCATGAGAAACTTTTGAAATCCTAACTTACTATAATCAACGGTAGTCTAAAAACAAGCATGTATGGCTCCTTAACACCCTACACATTATATTAATATACCCTACTAATATTTTTACTGTACCTGTATAGTGTGGTATGTGGGCTTCCCTATCTATAGCATACAGGAAATGAGACGTCTCTAAATCATCAGCCCCAGGATGTGTTGATGTCTTGATCGCATCTACAGTTGGTTGTAAACGGCTGGAAGCAGTCTGTCTGTGACCCACCTTTGACCAGAGCTGTTCTATCGCCCCCTGTAGGACCCCAGGAAGGAGTGCTTCAGCCTCAAGTTTGACCTCAACATAGACATTGACACAGAGATAGTTCCCGCTGTCAAAAAGAAGACATTACGGTAAGTCGGAGAACAAATCTGTGTTCCCCAGTTTTTATTTCTGAGAGTGTACTTGGCTAACTATAAAGGTAGTTTATACTTCTTAAGCACATAAGGTGCTACTTAAACAGGTCGTTTATACTTGATTCTGTTTGTACTGGTAGTTTATACTGAGTGCGTCCACTCAGTATCATTATTCAGTATATTTTAGGTTAGAATTCCTTCGAATATACAGTGCTCTTCAAAAGTTTGGACTTAGTACGATTTTTTAAGAAATTATTATTATTTCTATTAAGCACTGACAGTAGACCTTTATAATTTTACAGATTTTTTCTTAAATTATAAATGCAGGTTTTTTTACTTTCTATTCACTTAAGAAACTTAAAAAAAAAATAAAAACATTCTACAAAAATATTAAGCAACTATTATCAGTAATGATAACAACAGGAAATGTTTATGCAACAGCAAATCAGTATTGATTTCTGAAGGATCGTGACACTAAAGACTGGAGTTATTATGCTGAAAATTAAGCTTTACATATCAGGAATAAATTGCTTATGGATATTCATTTGCTTGTACAACGGTTATTGTAAATTGCAATAATATTTCAGAATATTACTGTTCTTTTACAGTGTATTGATCAAATAAATGCAGCCTCATAAGACTTTAGAAGCGTTTTGAACTATAGTGTGTAAGGAACATTCAGTATTTTTTTATCCTTGCTATAGTTTATTTTAAACCTTGCAATGTACATTTTTTTTAAATTTTATTTTTAAAAGTACAAAAGTTGCATGTAGTATCAATCAGTTTTGGGTGTAACATGTTACTAAGTATAAAATGATGAAAATGATAAGAAAACAAGTCAAAAATAGGTTTACTAGGTTATAGCATAAGAAAAGAGTATTTCGTGCCAGCTTTCCTTTTGATGGGAAATTGTACTCCATAACTCTGTTAAGTGTTATCTGTGAAGCTCATTTGCTCATTTTATTGTTCAGAGAGGTGCTTGGACCCATTTTTGAGCGCAAGGGCATCGAATTATCCCGAGTGGATCTGTTCCTGGACCAGTCCAACACTCCACTCTTACTCCACTTTGAGGCGTATTGTTTCAGAGGATATTGCCTCAAAGTGAAAGGTAAGAGTTTGAAGCGTGACACGTCTTCTCTGATGCCTAGCTTCTTCTCAACTGCAGCGTTTCCAACTAATCTTGCTGTCAGCCATCTAGTATTGTGGCTAATACTCATTTCATAAGGACCCTTACTCCGTGAAGTAGCAGAAGTAAAAATGTGCAAATATTATTGGGGTGAATTAAATGCAAAACTAATGTTTATAACAGGCTTTCATCCTTTCATTTAAAAAAAAAAAAAGGGGGACTTAAATTAAAAGTATATCCACTATACCCCGCACCTTCATTACCCCCCGGCCCACCTGGAATATCACTTGGCCCACCCTGCGTCTCCTATCTGGAGCTGGGCCTGGTTTGGATAACCCTTTCTTCCTACTCAAAACATACACCAAATCTCTGTATTACACAACACAGCCGCCCTGTGTCCACAGAAGCAGACAGTTTCCCAGGAAAGGAGGTGTGACCAATTACACTTCATTAGAGTTGTTATGCATCTAAAGGAGCCTCACAGGGATGCGTGGTTTCTTCAAGTAGATCATGGCATTCACTCAACACTTTTTGTGATTATACAGCCATGTGCTTGTCTTTACAAATCCCCATCCCCATGTCTTTAATCAGATAACGCACGCAGGTGCTGGATGGCTGCTTGCGTAATACACAGCCTGTGACGAGAGGGTTAGCATGATTGGGACATTAGCCGCCAGACTGAAGAGTTTCATTCATGCTGAAAATCTGCTCAGTTTAAGACCTTCTGTTACTTTTATTAAAACTAACAGCGGATTTCAGTGATAATGAATATATGATGATATTCAACAAACAATAATCCACAATAGTGTGTCTTGCTTTACTTTAATTTATTTCTTTGTTTTACTTCCTTATAGTGTTGGTCCTGCTTTATTTTTATTTATTTAATTCTCATTTTATTTAATTGTTTACATCAAATTAAATTTTATTAAAAAGTAATTTTATGTAATTTAACAGAAATTATTAACAGCAAAAGCACAATAATATCACTATTATTATTATTACTACTACTAATTATTATGATCATTGTCATTATTATTATTATTATTATTAATAATAATAATCAATGACAATAATTAAATATTAAATTGTATAATAATAAATTACTACATGCTGTATAATAATATATTACTACATGCTGTAATTTTCCTAGGATTTGGCTAGTTCTGTCAAATGATTTAAATTCATCCAATATAAAAGTTTTTGTTTTCATAATAAATGTGTGTACACTGTGTATGTTTATGTATATATACAGACACACACACACATAATGCATATATTTTGAAAATATTTACATGTATATATTTATATTCATATACAGTATATCAAATAGAAATATAGAAACAAATTTCTTAAATGTATACATGAATGTGTTTGTATTTATTTAAAGTGTTGTTAGATCTATTTCTTAATCTGTGTTTTATAGAATAAGAATTTTTTTTTTTTTGTCTCATTCATACGATTAAATGAGTGTTTCTTACAGAGGATGTTTTTGTGCAGCTCGGCCCGGCGAAGAGCTGAAGGTGGAGCAGAGCGTAAAGGATCTGCGCTCTCTGAGTCTACCCAACATGAAGCCGTCAGGAGGGGGCAGTGCCTACATCCTCACACTGGGCAGTGACAGGGCCGAGCATGGGTCCCTGCCCCGCAGAGAGAGCATTGATATACTGGTCAGTGATGCTGCTGCTTTCTGTCCACAGCCACCCCTGTCTTTCAAAAGCCTGTTTGGGTCGTGAATTAAATTACATTTTAAAAGTCTGTTTAAGAAATATGGCCTTATTTGTTAATAGAATATTCTTAAGTCCTTCAGTGTTCCTCCTAGATAGTGTGGATAGTGCTTATTTTATTTTTTATGTTTTTTTTATGTTATAGAAACATTTTGTGTCACATCAGTTTTAGAAAGATGCCCCAGTGTACTTATCGAATATTTTTTTTATATACCTTTTCCCTCAGTACTTTTGTTTTTAATTTAGTTTTAGATCATTTTCAGCCCCATAGATAGTAGGGGGTTATTACATTTTCATTTTTATTTTTATGTCATTTTTATGTCTGTTTTAGAAACATGGCCTAATGTGACACTTTTTTCTTTTTTTTTTCTTTTTTTAACTTATTCATTTTTTACACCTTTTTTTAAATTTTATATTATATTTTTAGTCATAGTTGACATTTTATTTTAAATCATGTCATGTTATATCTCTCTTATAAAAATGGCCTAATGTGCCTTTGTTTTTATTTTTTACATGTGTTGGTTTATTTAAATTAATCTATTTTATTTTAATTTTTTTTTATTTTATTTTATTTTATTTTATTTTTGTCATATCTGTTTTAGACACATGGCCTAAATGACTTTGTTTTTACAGCGTTAAAGTCCTAAAAAATGACATTTTTAGTCATTATTTAGTTTTACCAAGACCATTTTCCATCCCTTTATTAAGTAAACAGGCTCCTTTTCCCCCTTTTGAGTCTTCAATAAATGATCTCTGTTATGACTGGCTTATCTATTTGTGTGTAAAATAAGCATGTTCGCAGACCGTGTTGGCTCTAAATTCATGCGTCCCTGTCTTTCTTGATTTCTAAACACCTCAGTCACACTTCAACTTCCTTTTAAGGTGCCAGGTTGTTGTAAATCATTAAGCATAACACATGACCTCATACATGGAGCTTACTGAGTGTGTCCTCCACCACATATGCCACTCTGACTGATGCTGACTGTTTTTTAACTTTTCTGTAGAAATGACTAGTGAGTCTTTCAAGCTAGATTCAAGGAAAGACGAGCCTGAACGTACTCATGTGTGCGTGTACAAACATGGAAATGCCGGCCTTAGAGATGAGTGCAGACTGTAGGCCTGTTGATGTACCTCGTGGGTCTTTACTGTGATTTGAGGTTGAATCGTCAGGCTTAGCAATAAAAACTTGAGAACATTCAGGTCTAGGCTGTGTCATCCCATCAGGGTTTGCTTGGCGTTGTGCGGATGTAGGTTACGTAACGGCATGAAACAAGTCTACACGTGTTGAGCGAGTGTTGCACAGGTATTACGCATCAGACCCAGTTTTGTTTTTCTAGTTCTTTTGTAAGACTGGTCTTTTGGAAAATAACGCAGAATCTTACGATTTAGATCTGGGGTTACATTTATACTTTTTTGTGTTTGTGTGTGTGATAAATGGTTAATTTGCAATCCAAAAAGGTTTTGTAATATTTATGGTTTCTTCTTTTGGACAGAGAATAGAAGCTCAGGAAAGATACTGTGCATCAAGTTATGCAGCTTAGAAGAGGTGTGCTGTTATTCTTTAAAGCAATTTTTCAATCGATTTTAATACAAAAGAGTTGCTGTTATTCCTGTTTCTGCTTTCACAGACATAGCCACTAGTACTGTTTAAGGCTAGTGGTTTTGCATTCACACATTTGTTTGATGATAACCGGAGTTTGCATCGTGGTATCAGTTTCCAAATTTGTAAGTTCCACCACCCCCATATTTTCCAGCAGGGCATTCCTTTGTTACACAATTCACAATGTAGTTTTCCTTTAAATGCAAATAGCACAATGTAGCACAATCGTTTCCCCAAAAAATATAAAATTTTAACAACTTTGACCATTTAATGCAATTTTTTTAGCATTAAATTGAACTCGATCAAGATTTTGTTGTTGTTGTTGTTGTTGCATTCTAAATTAAGTAATTTATGTGATTTTTAAAAATAATAAAAAAATAATTAAATGGCCATCAATTATTATTATCAATTATTATTTAAAAAAAATAATAATAATGTTTGTTTATTTACAAAATATTCTATTATTAATTTTAATTTGATTGTAGTAAAATATTTTTGGCCAAACACAGGAAATAATTTTAAATGTAAAAGTTTAGGTTAAAATGTATGTGTTTTAAAGAAGTCTTTTATGCTCACCAAGCTTAAAAAAGACAGACGGACGGATGGATGGACTGATAGACAGATTGACAGACGGCCTGATAGACAGACGGATGAATGGAAAGATGAATGAATGGATGGACAGAGACAGACAGAGAGAGAGATGGATGGATGGATGGATGGATTGATTGCTGGACTGACGGGCAGACAGACAGACGGATAGATAAATAGACAGATGAATAGATAGATAAATAGATAGATCCGGATGGATGGATAGATTAGACTCTTTTTCTGCTGATGGAATCCTCAGCTCATTTGCCAACTATTCTCCTGGAATGTTTATGAGAGCTGCTTGGTTTTGTCTGTGAGTGCGTTTGACCTGTATGTGGTAACTCACCCACTGTGTCTTGCCCCCTCACCAAAGCCTGACCTTTAGAAAGGAACCCATCACCCCTCGGATTATTGGTGCGGCGGTGACACCAGGGCTCCTCTTTGAGGTTTGATTGGCCAGATTCGCCCCGGTGGGGGAGTGACCTTTGAAGCGCGAGCGTTTGATGTAGCGCCGTGACTTTTACGCTCCCACGAGCTGAAAGACGAGTGTCTCACGAAGGCAGGTTTTCAGGTGAAAGTCATGTTTTTGCAGTTGCGTCTTTGATCTGGCTTCTCTTTTCACATCAACTCTTAAATATAACAGCCCTCTAGTGGTTATTTTTAGAAATATGCAAATTCTAAGCACAGTGTGGTTATCATTGGTGTCCAGATTCAAATGCAAGCTGTGATTCTGTGGCTTTAAGCATGTACTGTTGCGGACCTCGACTTCAGGCCTCCCCTCTTCACCTTTAACCTCTGGCTCTGTTACATTAGTCAAATAGCCTCTGGCTGATAATGCTAGCTGGCGTTTGAGCTGCACCATTCACCAACACAGACACATAGTACAGCCATCTCACCTGTGTAATGACATAACACTACAGGTGATTAGATCAAAGGTCCCCGTGGCCCTCAGGGGCCCCCACTGCACTGCGGCATAGAGAATGTGTAATTCTGATTAATTTAGTGAATCCTGGTCATGTTGTGTGTGTGTGCTAACTATTAACTATTTATAATGTCTGAATGGCATTGCATTAGATGACAAACCAGCCAAGTGGCACCTGCACTCAAATCCTTTTTTTTTTTTTTTAACGTATTGAATGAGTCATAAAACCAATCAGAATCCATGTGCTTCTTTGATTTGTGGGTCATGACCAGTCTGTGACACATGGGAGGAAAAAAAACTTAAGAACCATGTTGTAAATGTGTAAATATTTCATTCACTCATTTATTCACTGATAGATTGATTGATTGAGCTGTTTCTCCAATAAGACTTACTTTGCATTGCAACATAATATAGTATTATTTTCATTAGCTTGAATCAACAGCTACAACAGAAGCTAATATTTCAAAATATTATCAAATATGTGTGATTAATGAAACATTTGTCTTCAGAGACTGCAGAATTTCCTCTACAAAATGGCATTAATAGCTGCTAGAGGAGGAAATTATGTGTTTGATGAAATGTAACCCAGTCAATGGAATATCAAAGGTCTGGATAAACACCGCATATGTCGGCTGCGACTAACTGCAGGAAATGAGCCCTTTCCTGTTCCTATTTGACCTCTGATAAGAGACTGGTTCAAAAGTGTATTAATATCACAGCGTAGAGGTTAGTGTTCGGAGCAGACAGATTTAATCTGCATTGGTTTCCCTCTTTAAATGAAAGGATCGAGTTGTTTAATTTTTAGTTTAAGGTGTGTATAATGCGTGCAAGCTTTAAGGGAAAACAATAACAGATCTGTGTTTCTCTGTCTCTCTCATTAAAGAGCTAACCATAGAATGGAAAACTGAATTGCCCTTGGCATGTTTGAATAATAATAGTTCAGTACATGGACATAACATACTGTGAGTCTCAAACACCATCGTTTTCTACTTCTTATTGTGTTTGCAAAAGATGACTGAAAAAAGGTCCAATTCCAACACAACACAAATATTGTAATTTTGTAACGGTCTAGAAGTGTAATAGTTACGCTCACCACATTTGTATATACCCGTGCTACTGAAACGAGCAACGCTGAGAAACAGCCAATCAGAGCAGACCTCCTCATTACTATTCATGAACCTTCCAAATAAGGCAAAGACAGACAGTTTCATTCTAGGGTCAAATTCTAGGGTTGTAAATGGACCTGTAAAACCGTTTCTGGGCATTTTTCCCCTTAGCTAAGCTACATACCTTCTATGTAAATAAATTTAAAATATCCTCTCAATGCATTCCATGGCACCTTTAAGCAAGAGACCAATTCAGACAGTAGCAATCATTTAATATACCTGGGATATCAGCAAAGCACTCTGTTAAGAGCTCTTGAAGCAGCAAACCCCCACATGTGATAGATGCTCTTGTGAAGTTAACACAATTACCATGCAATTAGTTTCTGACCATTAACACCCAGTGTTCAAAGACAATAGAACAAAACACGATAAGTTTTCTTGACACCGATTTTCATTTAGTCTAGGATTAAGCCTTGTCTGTGAAACCGGGGGTATATGCGTTAATCTCGCTCTCTCTTATATATATATATATATTTATATTTATATTTATATTTATTTATTTTTTATTATTACATTTTGAATGAAGACAGTAAGTACAATTTTAGAAGAATATTAGAAATGTATGTGGTCAAATTCTCCACATTTTGTTGATATTGATATTTTAATCAACATGTAGTACTTTA
>JAUCMS010000030.1:3033865-3047010 GCA_032357445.1 Enteromius radiatus | reverse complement strand
TTTTGTTGATATTTATATTTTAATCAACATTTAGTTCTTTAGTGAAATATGTTTTAATATATATATATATATATATATATATATATATATATAATTATTATTATTATTATTATTTTATTTATTTTGCAATGAGAAAATGCTTATTTGTGTTGAAATTGTCAAATTGCAAAGTTAGCTAAATTTAGGGGGAAATTTGGCTTATCCTGAATTTTTAAAATTTTATTATTATTTAGGTCAATTTCAAGACACACATTTGCATTTAGGCAGGTTCCTTTGTTGTTGCACAACAAACAAATACTACAATGATCTTTGATTACAGAACTAAGTACAATATTTTTTTTTTGTTATAGTAATTAGAAAATGCTTAATTGTGACAAAAATATGCTGACAGTGAAATGTCATTTCTTGTTTATTTCCTTTGTTGTGGTGAAACATGACCTATATTCGTTCCCCTATGTACATAATACTTCAGTAAGGAAGTTATCTTGAGAGTGTCTGCTGGGGGAGGGATCGGCATCTAATGTGTGATGGTTGTTTGCTGTGATGTGGAAACTGACTTTGGAGGAGATGGGTGGAGTATATTGATGAAGTCACAAACCAAAAGCTTATAAACTACTCACTGCCGTCCAGACACTGAGCACGTGTGGGGATTTCCAGCTTGTCTCTTCATTTTTGGCCTCCTCTCTGGTTGTTGACTGAGAGTAGGACGTGGACGTAAGTGTTTGAGCTAGGTCAGAGAGGGCATCCAGGCTGGATCATGGTACGTTTTGGACGTCTGTCCTCATGGCACAGTTGGGATCTCCTCCACATGAATCCTGAACCTCTGTCTGGTGAAGCGTCTCTCAAAAGTCCATCGCCAACAAAGTGCCAGGTAAAGAAATGAGCTAATAATAATGCTTCAATGAATGCTTCATAAATTAATAAACTTCTCCATAGCATCGTCTGGATTGCACACCACAGTATGTCTCATTGAGCAAATGTTTGTATTGAGTGGAAAGATGCTACGTGTCCGTGTGTAATGGAAGCTGAATGTGCACGTAATGGAAACCCTTTAGCATCATTCCGCTAACTGATGACACAAGTTTAGGCCCCAGTGCTAGACAGACACAGTATCTCATCAGACGATAAGCTCGTATCGTGGTTTTGATCACTGATTAATCGTCTGTCCTTAAGCTTCAATGGCTCTTTGTTCTGTCTCTGCTTTGACTAATTGAAGTGGGTGACATCGTGGGTGGTGTTGGCCCTGAGAATAGTGCTATGTGGACACTCAAGGTAAAGTTAAGAGAGGAAATGTGACCTGGTCAGAATGGTGTTTGTCTAACATGTTTTGTGGCTTAAGTGTTGGTCACTTAAACTATTCTACTTCCCTTTGTTTCATCATTTTGTAAAGCTTGATCAAAAGCCGGTCTTATCTTCACCGTAGCTGTTCTTATCTTCACTGGTTTATGTTCTTCAGCTGAACTCTATGTTGTCTAGAAAAGGTTTAAGTGAAAAGGAAGTTGCATGCATCATTTCCCAGTGGTCAGTCTGTTGTTGGCAGGAATCTCAGTCTCAGACAGGAAGGTTTGGGAAGATGTTGTTGTAAGCAGTAATATTTTAGCTAGCTTGAAAAGGAATTTGTTTGAGTGCTAGTAAACTCAACCACTGTCGACTTAAACACCTCAGCTGACTGCTAAACATTGAACATGATTCATGAGTTATTCAAGTTCATTTTATTATGTGTAGTTGACATTAAGAAATCAGTTTATAGTTTACTTTTTTATTGCCCTTTAAAGCATAAGGAACATATTGTATACTTCAAATATTGAAAATGTCTTAAATCAATATTGTAATAAAATTAATGTGTTGGCTTTTTTGACCAGTTCCACCCTATATTTTGTCTCTCTGAGTATCACTCTAGACTTTACATTATAAAAGTAAATGGATTGTGAGCAGTTCATGTTGACTCTAAGGATTTATTATATATTATGTCTACTATTATGTATAATTTCAGTGTACGTCAGGTCATGCATTGCATACATGCCCTCTAATGAGTTATTAATATACTAAATCTGCAGGTCAAGGGCTGGGACTTATGTTTTCATCCACTTAGTCATTTCATTAAAGATGATGAACCTGTTTATTTTACGTAGAAGTAGATCTTGCACGTCATTAAGTAGGCCATGGCATCTTTGGATACATATTAACAGAAATTCTTGACGCAGCGCATACTATAGTCTGGGAAGTTTCATATTGCAGAGATCATTTCCCCGTTACAGTGAGGAAGAACGGGGGTCTTGGAAATCATTCACGGCACAGGAATGCATGCTGCTCTCACTTTTGTTTAATTGTAAATCAAAAGGATCATCAGAACCTCTCTATTATGATGACAGATTAAATCATTAAATGGATTAAATTAATATACTTAACAGTTTTGTAATCTAAAATATGATTTTTAAGATGATTGTAATAGACTTAAATAGTCTTTTCATAAATTTGTAATTGTTTGTTTTCTATTCATAAGGGACCAAAGTAAATTAACTTTAAAATAATAATAAAAGGTTGACTTTTTTTGAGGCACCAGGATGTGTTTCTGGGACCCTGCAAGCTGCCTTCTTTTCCCCTCCCTCTTTACATGTGACCCTCTGTCTTTAAGCAGCCACACCTCTTTTTCCTGTCCTGCACAATGGGACGGGATCCTCCTAGTTGCCATGACGTTTGGGCTGTCCTGTTCAGTAATGTGGGCAGAGAGGCTTAGTTGGACAGCTTTACCTCTTGTTGCAGGTTGAGAAGCATTGGGGAAACTAGAAAGGACCTCGTAGGGAGCCCTGGTGCACCTCATATTTTTGAAAGGAAATTAGAGGGCGCTTGCTTACGAATAGTGATTTATTTTTACATTTTTCAAGAACTTTCATCCAGGAGTATCTATTGGTGTTTTCGTGAACGTTCAAAGAGAGGAGGTTTTGAGTGATCGTAGCAGCTGGCTCTAGCATGGGTCAGGCTCTGTGAACCCAGCTGAGAGATTACCATGGTCTACCTCTCATTTGACATGCCGCTCGCTTCCATGGTGAGTACATCAGACGCTCTAGGAAGCCTGTTCTGCTTCGTAAATTTCATTCAGTCTGTCAGAGAATAGGAGTTGCCGGTTACAGCTGATCCAAAAGTGGGTGTCATTTCATGAGTTTGAATAAAGTCCTTTTTTAAGCTCTTGGAGGAAATTAGTTGCTATACTAGTGCTCTGTAAACTTTATCAAGAATGGTGTTTCTTTTTGCTGAAAGTTTTTTTCCCTACCAAACTATGTCAATTATAGATGCGTAGCTTTCAACAGAAGGATTCCTTTTGATGTGGCGTTTGTGTTAGTCATTGGTATTTATACAGTACTTTCTTTGTTGGTTGTGCGTAATATAATTTTAACCCATGATAAAAATCATAAAACAATCATAAAAATGTCTTGATTTTTTTCATCCGTAGTTCTGGTAGTGTGGCTATAACCAGCAGTCAGAAGTCCGCTGTCCATCCTCCTGAAAGTAGGGACATTTCCTGACATCTGTGTCCTCATCCTTTCACCCCAGATTCCGTAAAAAATCCCCTCATCAAAGCTCATCGTCTGCCTGTCTCTCTGTTCTAAATTTAGCAGGGGGGGGACATAGTGGCCAATCCGCCGTTCTTTTATTTCCTTCAGTGCAGTGCAATGCAAACAAAGAAAAGATCTTAATGCAATTCTAAATAGCCAATATAGATGCTTTGGAGGGTGTTACGTTACATGGCTTTGTAGTGAATGTAGTTGTTTGAGAAGTTCAGCAATGGTTTGAAAGATAACGTTAGTAATATTTTTTTATGTGTATCATGTCTTAATTCAATTAAGCAATAGAATTATATTGATATGATTACACATTAATTTGATCAAAAGTTTTCATTTTATTAATGTTAAATATTTCTATTTCAAATAAAAGGTGAACTTTTGACTTTGTTCATCATCAAACAATCAAAAAAAGTCAGCACAACTTTTTCAACGTCAATAATTATTTCTTGAGTAGTCAACCAGCATATCAAAATGATTTCTGAAGGATCATGTGACACTGAGGAAGAGAGTAATGATGCTGAATCTTTAGCTTTGCATCAAAAGAATGAATTAAATGTAAAAATATATTTAAAGCAGCTTTTTTAAATAGTAATAATTTAATAATGTATTTTAATCAAATATATGCAGCACTGGTAAGCATACGAGACATCTTTTAAAAACATTTTGAAAAGTCCTAACATATAGTAATCGTATACTTTCTTAGAAATGCATTTAATTGTATAAAACACCCGCACAAGTGTCTGAAGTGTTCAAATCAAGTATTTCTGTTGTTGTGGCAGGTATCAGTTTCACTGGTGTTTGTTTAGGGAATTCCATTGTTTTGTCTTCAGACCTTTCCTGTTTTTTGTGCATTCCCCAAAAATGTCGTAGTCGTCTCTGGAATTTGCAGGAGTTTTTAGTGGGTAACGGCACTCAGGGCTGTGGAATTCCCTGCACTCTGGCGAAGGGTCAACAAGCCCGTCTGCCTCCTGCTCAGTCAGATTACTACTTCCTTAGATACTAAACAGCTGTTTGTTTGTTCAACTCGCTGCAGCTCGTAAGAGGGAGTCTGTCTGAGTAGAAAGATGTTGCAATGTTCTCTAGCAGAACAATTGCTTATGAAACAATAGCAGTCTTGATCTTAGCAGGGTTGCTGACCTCCTTGACTTTGGTATGATGTAAAGGGGAAATTGTATCATTCAGCAGGATCTTATTGTTTGGAAAAATCAGTATGAATCATAATGCATTACTGTTTCTGTTAATGTCATCTCTTTGCAGGAGCCAGAATTTTTCGGGTTGGGTGAGAGGTCATTTAAAATAACTTGTGATGAAGTCTGATTTAAAAACTAATTATGTTTATTATGCAAATATCAATATACACACATACAGTGTATAAATATATATAACCTATTACATGCATTTACTTGTCTATATATTTATAAAATGTATATTTGAAATAGATTAAATATAAAAATATAAAATTTATAGATGCATAACAATAAAAAATTATATAAATTTAATTTATATTTAAATATAATGAAACCTAAAACTGAAAAGTAATTGACTGGTAAATAATAAATGTTTACTATTCTGCACTATTACTAGGCCAAGTTTTAACTTTAAAAAATGTTTTGTGTTAAAAATGTGCGCCAACCCTTATTTCCAATAGTTTTATTTTGTATTTGCGTTTTGTTATCTTTGGAAGAATGCTGGTACATTCACTTTATTTACTTCCACCCCACCTGTCTCTCTCTCTCTATCTTTTTCTAAATCTCTTGTTTACCTCTCTCACACCCCTCATTCTGTAGGGTGGTGTTACTGATAACGGTCGGTCTCTCTCCTATCTCTCGGTCTGTTGTCCTTGACATACTGGTTGATATCCTTCTCACAAACCTCTATCTTTCTGCTTTTGTAAACAGTTTGTCATTCCCACCTAGGTTTTACAATCTTCCATCTCTTCCTCCTCACAGGGTCAGTCCCGTCGGCGTAAGAACATGACAGAGTTTCTGGGCGATGCCAACATCCCGTCCCCGGACACTCTTGCCATGCTAGGAGGGACTTTGCCAGGCGTGCCTCCAGGAGGTTTGCTCCCTGGTGTGGCCGCCGGACCAGACAACTGGAAGAACCGTGCCACCAATCGGATCAGTGTGTTCTTCGGCGCCGGATCTGGAAAGGTAACCCTTATCTCGCTCATCTTGAAAACCTCAGGAAGCTCATGGAAAGCAGGACGTGATGGTGCAATTTTCCGTGGTGTGATTACTCATGTGTAAAACGATCTCAAACTGGAGGCTGTTGAAATATGTTTATAGAAAGTTGCGCCATAATGTAGTTTCCAATAAACTTGGAATTGTATATAATGGTTTATGAAAATGTACTCACCTTCAGATCATGTTTGCAGTATATCCTCTGGAGTGAATGGGTGCCGTCAGAATGAGTTCAAACAGCTGATTAAAACATCACAATAATCCACACCTCTCCAGTCTGTCAGTTAATAAAAGATATTTTGGACTTCAAATTATGGCTTCTAGCCAAAGTATAAGTCCTCTGTGCATAGTATTGCTTTCTCCAGTGAAAAAGCTTTTGTTTGAATCAGGAGAGACTTCCAGATCAAGCACAATTTATGGCTAAAAACTGTATAAAGTAGTGACTGTTTAAAGTCAAATAGATTTTTTTAACAAGCACACAGCTTTTCACTTGACAAGATATTAATTGATGGACTGGAGTTGTTTTTATAGACTCTTTAAACTGACGGCACCCGTTCACTGCAGAAGATCCATTTGTGAGCAGGTGATGTAATGCTACATTTCTCCAAATCTGTTCCAATTAAAACAAAATCTCAAATACTTCTTGGATGGCCTGAGGGTGAGTACATATTGAGCAAAGTTTGGTGAATTATTCTGAAACGATACAAAAAACAAAACCTCCCCCTTGAACCAGATGCATGGCTAATAGAGACGGTAGCTGTCACTCACCTGTCATTTACACTTCCATCCCTTTCACAATAAGCTATGAAACCTCCAAACAAGACAGACAGGGGGTGTTCTTGTGTCCCACTGGGACTCTTTTTCACAAAAGAAGGGTTAACCAGGGCCAAACTACCATCTCCAGCGGCCACTACAGGCAGCCTATAGTCCATCTGTGTCTGGCCTCTATTGTTTGGAAGCACTCAATGCTAAACAGTCGTTGTCATAAGTACACCGGCCATCCTGTTACAGGACAATAGCCCCAGTGGCACACGGGCCGTCAGAGAGGGTCACTGACATGAATGGATGGGCTTTAATTGTGAGGTTAAAGAGAAGGTGGTGTTTAGTGAAAGGGGTGTTTGTTAGGTGTCATAAACCCTGTGGGGGTGTTTTGTTGGAATAGACAGGCAGCGCCTCAGCTGTCTGACAGTTTTTGGTGTTCTGCTGATGTGAATTGTGCTGTGATTTTGCTACATTGCAAACTTTAGTTCATGTTAGGGACTCTTTATAGTTAAAAAGGTACTGTCATTAACAAAACAATCTATAACGGCATTTTGGGAATAATTACCATGGTGATACTATGATTTTTGGAGATCTATCTTGGTATTCTTTTGAAATATATTATAATATTATAATGAGAGAATGCTCACCAAGCCTACATTTATTTGATTAAAAAAATAACAATGAGAGAAAATAACCTAACATTGTGAAATATGAATGCAACTTAAAGCAGCTGTTACTAAATAATTCTAAAATGCTGATCTAATTCTGGATTCTGTGATAAATAAAGTTCAAAATAACGTTTATTTGAAATTTGTGTAACTTTACAATACAGTTCATTGGTTAACAACATTAGTTAACATAAACTAAGATTGAACAGTACTTCTACAGCATTTGTCTTAGTTAATGTTCATTTCAGCATGAACTAATGCATTATTAAAATGCTTTAAAAATTGTTTTTTACATTAGTTAATGCACTGTGAGCTAACATGACCAAATAATGAACAACTGCATTTTTATTTACAACATTAACAAAGATTAATAAATACTGTAATAAATGTGTCGATCATTGTTTGTTCATGTTAGTTAATACATTAACTAATGTTAACAAATGACTTATTGTAAAGTGTTAACGAAACATATTATGTCTGCTACTTTTGATCAATTAATTAATCTCTTAGATTGTATTAAAATGTAAAACTAGATCTAAAGTAGATGTCAATAAAGTATCATTTATTTTAAATGGAAAGGGGTAATGTTTTAATGATGAATTTTGTACTGTTTTTTCATGCTATATTTTTGAATGTATTTGTTTTAAAGTCAATGTGGATCCTAGAGGAAGTCAATTTTCTCTGTTTGTTTATGTCTGTGTGTTAGGAGGTGGACCGCATAGAGCTGCTTCATACGAAGCTGCAGGCGTACACACAGTTCGGCCTGCCCAAGGTCCCTTCTCAGCTCGCCTTCCACCAGGATTCCTGGGAGGAGGAAGAGGAGGAGCCGAACCTGACGCTCGAGGACAGCTGGAGGCAACTTCTGGAGGACCCCGAGGTACCGGCATCATCTGTCCCGGGACATAATCCCACGGGACTATACATAACCATTTCCATTGATCACTGGAGCAAACACATGTGCACATCACCAGTTACCCTCAATTGACCCATTAACCAATAGCATTTTGCATCCCAGAACCACTGCTATTTGTTTGATTTGTAATTTTACACATGCGACTTTTATAGTGCCATCTGACTTTTTGTCTGCCTTGTTTTCAGAGTCTAAGTCTACGTCAGTTTCAACAGCAAGAGGCGATCTGGGAGCTGATCCAAACTGAGGCTACCTACATCAAGAAACTCAGGGTCATCACTGATGTAAGTTCAGCTGTTTACATTTTTGTTTGTCAGTGCATGTTTCAGAAGTTTCAAAGACATTAAAGTTGCTCTTTTTAAATAAGTGTCCCAGATGGAACTGGATGCTGATTGTGTTGTTTGTGCAGCTCTTCTTGTGTGGCCTGCTGAATCTTCAGGACAACGGTCTCCTGCTGGAGGTGGAGCACGCTCGGCTCTTCAGCAACGTCCATGATATTGTACGTCTGCACTGCACGCTGTGGGTTCAAGTTATGTTTCCGGTGCTGGAGAATGCTCGAAGCACACAGAGCTTGATCGACCCGGCGGACCTGGAGCAGGGGTTCAGTACGGTGAGTTTCAGCACACTTCACACTTTGTTCCTCTATATTTTTGTCTTGCCTTACATTGCAAATATCTAAACATATTAAATCAAGATGCAATCGGATAATAGAGTCTGTCTTTCTGAAAAAAATTTATTAAGTAACTTTATGCTTACAAGAAATTTGCATTATGGGAATTTTTTTTCTTAATTCATTGGCAGATGTTTGTTTTTTTAAACATGAAGTCACTTATTTTTCATACATATTTTGGTTACTTGATATTAGAAAATATTTTTGAAGCAAAATGACAAGTCTTGTATTCTGGGGGGAAAAAAAATCAAAATGAAGTGAAGTGAAGCAAGAAAAAAAATATCTGGTAGTGGGGTAAGAAAGAAAAAAACTAGCAAGTTCACTTTTAACCTGTTTATAGACTATTTTTATTTAAATTTTTAAGCATAAAGTCATTTAATTTGCAGAATTTTTTTCTGAAAACAAGACTGGTTGTGTAATTTTGCCGAATATATATAAAAATTAATTGACTTAATGCTTAAAAAGAGATTTTCCAATAAATACTGGTTAATGGGGTAAGAAAAAAATTATATATATGTATTTATGTGTGTGTGTTTATAAATATATATATATATATATATATATAAAACGCATCAGCACATGAGCCGATGTTTTCAAACACTTTGGATAGACATATAGTTTAGATAAGAAAGTGGAATACAGGTACAGGCTGATTGTAAAGCTGTTTGTCTTCTGTCCAAGAGGTTAAAGTGTCTTGTTTGTGTGGGTAGTTTGCATCCAGGTTCCAGCCGTACATGCGGTACTGTATGGAGGAGGAGAGCTGTATGGAATACATGCGTTCGCTGCTGAGAGACAACGAACTCTTCAAGATCTACATCACGGTGAGGAGCTTGCTACTAAACACATAATACAGTAAACAAGTAGTAAAACCAAGCAAAATTCAGTATAAAATGTAAAAAATGTCTCCTTTTATATTCAGATGTAGTTTGTAATGATTGAATCTTTTATCGTAACAGTGGGCAGAAACGAATAAACAGTGTAACCGTCTGAAGCTGGCGGACATGCTAGCCAAACCACATCAGAGACTAACCAAGTACCCTCTGCTCCTGAAGACCATCCTGAAGAAAACTGATGACCAAACCTCTAAACAAGCGCTCAACAACATGGTAAGACACTTCACAGGCTATACCTCGCAGATGCCCGGTTGTCATTTTTCAGCGTGTTCATCAGTTTTGCTTGTGCGTGTTTATAGGTGACGTGTGTGGAGAGCTTCATTAACAGTATAGACTCTCAGATGCGTCAGAAGCAGGAGCAGCAGAAACTGGCTGCCATTTCGGCTCGAGTGGAGTCGTACGAGGCTGTGGAGGGAGCTAGTGAGGAGGTGGAGAGGGTAAGAACTGCGTACAGTACAAATAACACATTATCTAGCCTCCAAAGGTATATCATTGCAGTACAGTGCAGTACATTATGCACTTCTTCTTAGAAATGCATTGTTTCGTTGTAATTTCTTGTATAATATTTGGATTTGGTTTAAGCAAGCTATGATTTATGTGGCAGGCAGTTCATTTATGAGTCGTTTAACTCTACTCTCATTTCTTCTTGATGTATGTCTGCAGGTTTTGAAGGAGTTCAACCGAATTGACCTGACTGCGCCGATGATTGACACTTCACCAGAAGCGACCAGGCAACTGCACCTGGAGGGGGCGCTCCGCATGAAAGAGGGCAAAGACAGCAGGGTGAGTTCAGATTTAAAAACATTAGAAATGCAGTTGTTTTAAAAACATTAGCCACTGTCCTTAAAGGAACAGTCCACCCAAAAATGTAACTCCCAACCTGTCTGACTTTCTTCAGTGGGAGACAAATGAAGATGAATGTTGGTTGGTAAACCATGTTGGTTCCCACTGACTTCCATTGTAAAGTGAAAAAATGCTTTTGTAAATCAATGGTAGTGGTTATCAGCGTGGTTCGAAATATCATCTTCCGTGTACAAACAGGTTTTAAATGATGTGAAGAGGACCGGAATTTTAGTTTTAAGTGAAATATCCCTTTAAGATTCCTCAAAGCTTTAGTACTTCCTGTGAGTATTGTAGCTTATCATGTTTTACACATAGCCTATCTGTTTTTTTCTTGTGTAGATGGATGTTTACTGCTTCCTTTTCACTGATCTGTTGCTGATTACTAAACCAGTGAAGCGTTTAGAGAAGGTGAAAGTGATCCGACAGCCTCTCCTCCTGCATAATGTGGTGTGCAGAGAACTCAAAGACACAGGTGAGGGTTACACGTTTAACCATGATATACAGTTGACAAAGGAGGTGAACCAAAGAGTGTAGTGTGAATAAATAATAGTTATGATTTTCTTTGCTTTTCCTGTTTTAGGCTCGTTTGTCCTCATCTACCTCAATGAGTTCAAGAGCGCTGTGGCTGCCTACTCTTTCCAGGCCAACAGCACCACCCAGGGGCGAATTTGGACTGATGCAATTTGCAAAATCCAGGTAAAATCATACTGTCCATCATTGCCAATAATGATCTGCGTTTGACACTTTTGATACTGTTATTCTGAAGTTTGCAGATTTAGCTAACTTGTAAATGCATTTTAGAATCAACTGCAGCGGTTGCGGTCAGAGGAAGCTCGCAGACAGAAGGCTTGTCTGAAGAAAAGACTTCAGGAAGATCAGGAGGAAGATGAGGACAGCTGTAACTCCACAGCTAGTTCACCTCAATTTAGACACAAAGATCAGAGCAACAGGTATATATATAAATTATTATTCTATTTTTTTATTTATATATAATATATATATATATTTTTTTTTATTAATAATTTAAATGTAATTTATTTGAACTATTATATTGTAATAATTTAATAAAGTTATCATTATAAATTACACAATTACAAAAAAAAATTTTATATAATTTTTACCTTTTTCTTTTTTCCTTTTTCTGTGTTCCTATCTAATAAATAAATGCATTATATTATATTATATTGAAATACCTTTTGTTTAATTTTTTTTAATTAATGCACTTTTATTTTAATTTTAACATACAATTAACTGACAGTGTTATAAATTATAAATATAAAATTGTATTTAATTAAATAAAAAGCAAATAATGAAAAATGCATTGTATTATATTATATTGGACTGTTTTCTTTTTTTTATTATTTTTTATTAATGCATTTTCATTTATATATTATTTTAACAAAAATTAGCAATCAGTTGACCTGCTGGTCTTTTTGTTTTATGATAAACTGACATTATTGTTTGTTTCTCTTTCTTAGCCAATCAGATGGCTCCACAGAAACCCTGTCAGTGATGGATATGGATGAGTCTGGATCGTCTTTGGATCCTCCTTCTCTTCAGTCTGACCTAGGTGGTCATCTGGACCAGGATGGCGGTCTGTCACAACACGTCTCTCAGCAGGACTTTGAGCCCTATCCTGACAGTCAGGAAGGCTCAGACCTGGACCCACAGTGCCGTTCCATGTCCATGGACAGTGCTTATGGGACCCTCTCACCAGAGTCCATGGTGGAAACCCAGAGTCGAGTGGCCCCTGTACAGGAAGACGACTCCGAGGACGACAAGGAGACGATGGGTGATGAGGGAGAAGATGAAAGACAAGAAAATACAGAAGAGGATGATGATGAGGAAGACAAAAGCTCATTCGGATCTCAGAACTCAGTGGCGTTTTCTCTAAAGCCCAGGCGCCGCCCGCCCGTCCAGTGTCGTCTGCCGTTTTTAGAGAGACTTGCCGTCAAATCCCGCTCCGAGGACAACCTGCTGTCCTCCGTTCATCATGATAGCAGTAATCACAGTGTGGCCCGGGCAGCTACAGAGCGCACAGGAAGTCGGCACACATGGGAACAGAGGGTTAAAAATTTAGAAGCTCCTTTCAGCAGGAGCCTGAATGAGCTCAAACCTGCAAAATCGGATGAGTGTTTCCCGACGGATTCAGAGACGGACGAAAGCCACAGTCTCACGGTCAGCATGCCCTCAGTTATGCTTTTGGACACATTGAGACGAGCCAAAATTGCACACAAGGCTGAGAGCAACCTGATTCCCTGCAGCGCATCAGACGGGGAGCTCTCGCCCCCTGGTGGCCTGGAGGGAACGGGCCGCTGTAAGAGACCCCAGCAGCACAAAAAACTCACACTGGCCCAACTCTACAAGATACGCACCACACTGGTGCTCAACTCAACGCTCACAGCCTCGTAAGTGTCATGTCTGGGTTTTGGTTTGTATATTGTTATTTTCACTCTTGTGCTTTTGCAGAAATTAAAAATCATATGCAGGACATTTTATTTCTTAAGCTATTTGTGATGTTTTTGTTGTTGTACAGTAACTAAGATGTAGGGAGAAAAAAGGACTAATATAATAAAAAAAGATAATGTGTATATATATATATATATATATATATATATACACTGCTCACAAAAATTAAATTAACACTTTTTTT
>JAUCMS010000030.1:3011127-3033765 GCA_032357445.1 Enteromius radiatus | reverse complement strand
ATATTGAGATCTGATGTATCTAATGTGTTTCTTTAAAGTGTTCCTTTAATTTTTGTGAGCAGTGTATATATATATATTTTTTTTTTAATTAAGGAAATAATTTTATTTTCTTATTTTTTTATTATAGCGTTGGCAATTAGTCAGGTTAATGCATAATTTAACCAATATTCTATTGCTCAATTTATGTAGCTCTTTTTATAATATAGATTGTTGCAAAGCAGTATTAAAGAAAATAGAAAAAAGAAAAACTAAAATATTCAAGTAATTTATAATATAATGTAATTTAATAATATAGCAATAATTTATTTTTCTTTATTTTTAAGTGGTATTTTATTAAAATATTTTTATAGCATTTTTTATTTTATATAAATGGCAATAAATCACATATATATATATATATGTGTGTGTGTGTATATATGTACTTATATATAAGTAAAATTGTGTTATAATATTAAATAAAACAATTACACCATATAAGATGGTATTTATTAATTGTATATAGCTAGTACATTTTTATATTTATTTATCTTTTTATTACCTAATTACTTATATAAGAGACTTTGGAAAGAATTACTTTATTTGATTTCATTTTAATTATTTATTTATTGCAATTATTCATTGCAATTAATCCTAATTAATTGTGTGTAAACAAAATTTTATTTCAAATGCAATTTTGCAGCTATATTTATAAAAAAAAAGAAAAGGAAGAAAAATCTCTAGCCTCTTTTCCAACACTTCCTCCTCCTTCCCTCAGATGAGATTTTATTCTTGTATTGACAGTGAAACTTTTTGTGTTGTGACAAACTCTGTAAAAATTTTTCTGAACCTTGTCATCCTCTTTCTCCTCAGAGAAGTGTAGCATCTTCCTGGCACAGACGTTTGAGACTACGTTGAGAGACTGAATGCACTCTACCCAGTGAGCTCTCCGGCTGCCCTCTCCCGGATTCCTCAGCTTGTGTAGCTTTCCTGTTGTTTCTCTGCGGGAGGGACGTCCACAGACTCATTAACTCATTGCACTTTGTAAAACACAACTAACTTCTAAAGAGGTCAAAGCTTTCGGTGAGATGATCAAAGAAAAAGTGTAACCGAAGCCCTTACCGTGGGATGTTTGAGGTTTCAACAGGTCACATGACTCAAAGAAGTAGTGGAAATGAGAATAAAAAAAAACACCTCTTGGATTCCTTAAATGCCCTGTTTGCTTTCTAAGAGTATTTCTGATCTGACAAAGATGACGATTCGATTCATGCACTGCTGTATGTGACTGTGTGTGTGTTTATGAATGAGAAAGTGTGCAAAAGTGAGATCTCGACCTAAACCAAATCACTGTTTGACTTCAGATAACTTGAGTAACTCTATAGCACGTTACGGATTACTTTAGGACCAGTGTTATGTTTATATGACAGGAATATTTCTGTCATGCAACTGCATATACTATTAAATCTTTGGGTTGACGTGGTTTCTATAAGTTATACATGAGTACATCGAAGCCCTTACTGTATATTGTGTTGTGTATGTTGGATTCATAAATGCATAAATAATAAATGAAATGCTTCAGCAGATGTGGTATTAAAGGCAAACAGACTGAAAAAAACCCTGTATTTTGGTTTATAATGTATAAGGATTGATATCCTGACATTAGATGAGCACTTATTAGAGATCATCTGACAATGGAATAGGGTGTTTGGTTTAAATGGAAGCTCATGTTAGTTTCCAAACAATAACATATGTAGCCTATTGATGATTTATGTTTTGCCGATACTGCTGTTACCCGAAAGGTGCTTAAACTAAACCAAGTTCTTCTGAGCTCCCTTTTAGAAAGAAAGAAGAAAAAAAATCACGCTGCCCAAAGTAAATATTGGTGTATTATGTGTTTACTGATTAGGCTTTTGTGTTTGTCATATTTATTGAGCTTGCATTGTCTATAATAGTATCATTTCACTTCACGGTTGTATTTTTTGTTTTGTTGTCTTAATTTGTTCATTGTCATTTTTTGGATTAATTTTGAAATCTGCTAAGAACCAAAATAACCTTGTTTTCCCATGTGAGGGAGTGTTCCTTAAATGTCTTTCAAAATAAAAGACCCCTTTCAGTATTCACAGAGTTTGATATTTTGATCCCTGAGAGAGAGAGAGAGAGAGAGAGAGAGAGATAATTATAGATACCTATATTAATATGGTGCAGAAATAAGGGGAGTTAGGTTAAACACAACGTAAATAAATAGTAAAAAAATACTGAATAGAGAAATACTGTAGAGTGCGAAATATCAGTTAGAGACGCAACAATCATATTCATAGACTCAGTCAATCTACAAATTAAAAATTAAAAGTAGGCACATTGTTAACCACAAACATATCATTGGCTCTACTCGACCTGTGAATTTTAAGCACAATTCTTAAAGCATCATTATAAGCCACTTGAAGTTTTTTCAAGTTAGCTTAGTAAATACATTAAAAATGTTGTTATAAAAACTTTTGTATTTAAACTGCAGTCACCATTAATCTATTTTGCCAAACTGTATTTTTGGCTCGTCCTGAATCACCACGGTACACCTATTAGTGTTTATATTCGGACTATTTAGACTGGTTCGGGTTAGGTACCGCTGCGGAGCAACCCAGTACCTGCGTGATTCGCCAGTCGCCACAGACGTAGCGGCCGAATTATGACCCCCCTCGTTGAAATCAAACCCCACCCCTAATCCTAACCCTTCCCCCACACCTAACACTAAACCTACCAATACTAGGGCAGTCATAATCTGACAGGGGTCAAAATTCGGCAGTACACCGGCTACAATGTTCTTCCGCAAGACGTACGCAGTTCAGTTTATTAACCGCTAAGGTTGCGGTCTGCAGCTGTATGTAAAATATGCTTCTAAAACGTTGTTCTGATGCAAAAAGCCACATATTAACAAATATATGTGATGCAATATGTAATATAAATAATACATGATCAATATAATATTTTACACTATGCACAATTGCATTGTTACACACCTGGCATAGTGCACCCTGAAACTTTCAGGCAAAAGAAATTTCTCAGTATGAGCACTAGAGGGAGTGCTGAAGTACTGAGATAAGAATCACAGCAACTACAGTAACGCTGATTCGTTGAACTGGCTCTGCATAAGGAAACTAGTTACTATAGCTTTTAATATTTTCCCTCAGTTTCACAGTATATGTAGTTATAACTTGCTAAACTTTCTTTACTCTAGAAAAACACACTAAGGCCTCTAATGACTAATGGGCTACTCATTTCAGTGTTACTGGGTCTCAGGTTTTTGCAGAAAGACAGTCAAACATTAGAAAGCTCTAATATGAGGCTGTAGAAACAGTCCATCTAAGCAGTTACTTCCACTGATCTACATTCAGCTACAACTGCTAAATCTGTTGAGCTATGACTATGTAACATGATATGTAATCAAACACAGATCAGATTTGATTCATCATACAGCAGATGTCTGTCTCACTGAATTACAGAAACATAAACACAAGCTGAGATGCTCGGCTGTGTATTTACATGTGATAGATGTTAAACCGTGCACGGCCTCCTCTTGCATTTACTCTCAAACGCTTTCATCAGATGAATAATGTGTCTTTAAGATTTATGACATTCGTGCAATCAGATCTTTCTGGGTTGGCCTAAACTCGGCAGCGCTTGGCATTCTGGGATGTGTGCGGGCCAAGGTGTATTTACAGGTGATTATATCAGCTAATCGGTGGATTACAGCATGTTGACTCCACACAAGACCCTAATCCTCATGGAAAAGGCAGCGTTCCGGCCCATGGGATTTTCTGCATTAATCCCATCCTAGATTTGCCGGATCCTGCCCGACCTCCCCCCCGATTCCCACATCTGGCCTTCTGGGGCTTATCAATGTAATCCTCCATTTTAGAAGTAGTTTATTATGCTTCATTGCTGATACACTGGACTTTAATTATAAAAATGCAGCTTTACGCTGTGACCAAAAGTAATTACACAACCTGAGTCGATTAGCTGCTCTGTTTGTGGGTGTGGGTGTGTGTGTGTGCTTTCATACGGTACAGCATTATGGTATAGTGATTTTTTCATTTATATATATTCACAAACACAGTATACATACACAGAAATAATACATTACTCAGCAAGGATGCACTCATTTGATTAATAATAGTGACATTATTTTATAAATCCCATTCTTTTGGACTTTCTATTAATCAAAGAATTGTGAGCAAAAAAAAATCAATCGTTGTTTCCACAAAAAAACTGGGTTAAAACCATGTAAAAAAAATGTATTGCTTGTTGAAGTATTATTTAAAATAAATTAAAATGTAAAAAATAAATAAATACATTTCAGCTAGTTGGCAAGTCCATATTTTTACTAAAATAACAAATGCTAAAATAATAATTATAAAATCAATTGTAAAAATGACAAGATGCAACAAAATGATTAAAACTTTAACCTAAATATATAATAATTAACCTAATAAATATATGACAACTCAATAACAAATTGATGTAAAGCTTTTTGTCCAATTAATTTGATTATTTTGACTGACACTGTACTGTACGTCTGTCAACATCATGAACTCGCTTCTCCTTGTGACAGATGTCATAAAGCATCCTGTAAAAATTGTCTGATTAACACAAAAGGGCACTTTGGCAAATCCAGATTACGAGAGCACTTTCCTTTATTAAACGCCGCCAATCCCAGCACTCTCTGCAGCTCTGGGATTAAGAGCAGGTAGACGCCATTGTCTGTCAAACAATCCCCTCTGTAAGCTTGCCGGTGTCTGCGCATGTGACGTGTGTGAGTGTGAACACCGCTCCCTGACTTCTCTTTAATCAACATCATGCTCTTTAGAGGCCGAGGAGATTGGATTTAGGTTGTGTTTGTATGAGAAAGAGGAATGTGCATGAGAGCTGAGGTATGTTTACTAGTGTGTGCGACAAGCGCCGGCCATATGGAGAGACTCACCATGAGAACAGCTGATTGACCTTTATATTGTCACTAATGCTGCCAGGCAACATCTGGCCTCATTAGGCACAGTGGTTTTTATCAGGTTAACATGGACTATTGTGTACACATGGAAATCTGGTTTGAGGTTTGATATCTCTCTGCATCAGATGGTTGTTGTTAGTATGATTTTTATTATTTCTTTGTCATAAATATTTGTTACCACAAATCAAATACAATATTGATATATTATATATCAAATCTAAATATTAAAACATAAATAATAAAAGCACCACAAATAATTAATAAAAAGGTTAAATTTTCTGGTGTTTTTTATTATTGTTATAAATTACTTCTATATTCAATTTCTGTTCTTAATATTTCACTTTAATTATTTTTTATTGTTATTTTTATTATCATAATTCTTTTTTACAAATAAGCAAGCCACAAATATATTCTATCTAATAATAATAATAATAATAATAATAATAATTTCAGATTATGATGATGATTATAATTTTTGTTATTATAATTTTTTTTATTTAGTTTTTGCCTGTCACATTTTTATATCACCATATATAATAAAGATAAATATATAATAAATATAAACAATGATTATTCATAATAAGGACATAATGCATATGCCATAAACAACCAGAGTTTTCTTTTTCTTCCTTTTTTTGTTGTTGTTGCTTGGCTTAATATTTAAGCTGTTTTTCTGTTCTGATTGTGTCCCATTAGACATAACATATGTCTGCGAGATCATAATCATTACTTAGGTGTTTTGAAAAATGAAAGTGACCATACGGCACAGTTTATAAAAACAACTTTACAGAGATTACTGTTATTGTATCGGCCTTAAGGAGCTTATTGTCATTCCAGTATTGTATTTTTGAGGGGGTTAATGCACATGAAAATGAAATGACAAGCATATTACTTAATTAAATAGAAATCCATTTGGAAATGCCAGACGCTGCTAGTGAGAAGAGAGGTAGAGTTGTGACGTAAACATTTACCACCATTTTTGCAATTAATCTGGTGTACTGTACTTCATACCTTCAGATTACCAGATGTCAAATCCCTGAGGCCAAAGTAAAAGATAACATGAAATATTCAATTGTTTTGTGTTCTAAATGCAAATAAAGAAAGAGTAGAGGCGTCTGACTGTGTCTTGCATGTGGTGCTTTGAACAAATTATATGTCACTAATCTATTTGTGTTTGATTATTAACCCAAATTCATATCAGGTTATTTAATTCAAACACACGCTATCTAAATAAGTGTGCCTGACTAATGGTAAAGCATGCGACTAGCCGTCATCAGCCGAATGAGTGTCCAGTAGAGAATGCTGACCTCTGGAAATGTCCCGTCTCTTCCAGTCATTAAACATTAACAGAAAAGCTCACCTTGGGAATGCTCCAGTTCAACCGACAAAGACCTATAGTTCATTGTACAGCTCTGTGTATCTATCGGCCTTTCTTGTGTGACAACATACCCCAATAACAGCTCAAAGTTTTAAACTATATGGGGTAAGTTGTCACAATGAAATCTGCCAGCCGACAGAGCTGCAACATTTCAAATGCTTTTCATTGCTTGATTACTTGTATTCTCTCTCTGTCTCTCTCTCTCTCGATATATTTATATAATTTAAATATACATTTCATAGAATTATACTTTATACTACAATTTTATTATATAGCCTATATAATTCTTTAGAAAACAGCTAAATTAAAAAGAACTTTTAAATCTAAAATGTAACATTTCATAACACACGTTTTATGTTTACATTTTACTTTTATATTACTTTTATTGTATATATTTTGTTTTTATTTCATAATTAATTTGATCCAAATTCAAATCTGAATAATGAATAATATTGAATTTGAGATAGGCCTATTATATATATATATATATATATATATATATAAAGTTGTGAAAAGCTAAAATATTGAAGAAATACATAATTGGCACAAGCAAGAGACTCTTATATATGTAATGTAAAAATAATTTTATGGAATTATAAAACATTTTATTATATAGCCCATGTAATTCTTCATAAAACGGCTAAATAACAAAAAAAAAAAAATAATAATAATAATAATAATATGTAACATTCCATAACACGTATTTTACATTTCATTTTTTTCTATATTAATTTTATTGTATATATTTTGTTTTTATTTCAATAAGATATTTTAGATATTTTAATAAAAAACTATAGCCTTAGTGTGCTACTATATGTCTCTAAATATTTTTGTCTGTATCTAAAATCCTATATTGTTTAGTTCGTGTATAAAGAGTGTTTATAGAGATGGTTCTGTCATTATAATCAAATAAAATCATTTATCCTTTATTGATCCTCTTAGTCTTCGGAGCATAAAGGGTTAACTGTAGGAGGTTCTGTTTGCAAATAAGGGTGGAGTGAAGTGTACACTTTTCTTCTTCAGTAATTAGCTTGGCTTCCAGCAAAGCCATGCTTCAGCATCTTCGAGAAGAACCCATCACGACTGCATCACATCTGTTGTGAAATTGTATGTTGTTTTCAGTTCCCTCACAGAGATGGGCGAGCTCACTGAAGCGTCCTTACTGGATTACATCTGCTCCTCAGGAGGAAAAGTCAAAAATTCAGATCTGTCCAAAACATATAAGCATTTTATAAACCATAGCGATTTGCAACTACGTGGTGAGTAAATGAGAATATGACATTTTTTCACATTCGCGTTCGCTTTAACGTTACAGCCTTGTCTCGACGCGACGCGACGCGCACTCACGCACACCAGACGCGTTTTGCGTTTAGAAACGCAAGCTTAACTGAATGAAACGGAACGTGTGGGGTCTTGAGACTCGTTTGG
This sequence comes from Enteromius radiatus, assembly GCA_032357445.1. Classification (NCBI taxonomy): domain Eukaryota; kingdom Metazoa; phylum Chordata; class Actinopteri; order Cypriniformes; family Cyprinidae; genus Enteromius; species Enteromius radiatus. Next base: position 3,025,984 of record JAUCMS010000030.1, on the reverse strand, counting down.
TAAATCACTTTAATAAAACATATTTTTAATTTATTTGATGCGCAAACGCAACGCTCGCGACGCAACTAACGCACGTGTGAACCTCTAGAATAGAGCTAACGTTATTAATTTTGTCGAGTTGCCAGCTGCGTTAATGAAGTATTTTTGCTTGCACGTTCTGTCATTTTTACTTTAAAATACTGTTTAAAAACTTGCTTCGCTTATTTCATTTCTTAAAAAAAACTCTAAAGTACTGTGGCAAACATCTGCTTTAGATTAAAAAGCTACCAACAGATAGAATTACACACGGAATTCTGTCATTTCCTTTGCTCCCTCAGGAAGGGCCTCCACATTCCCAAACCATGACAGTGGAGTTTTAAATACAATATTCACTTACTGTGTTGTTCACAGCTTGACTCGTATTCCAGTATTTATTAAAATAAGAATTATGTAATGCACTAAACTCATTGCCATAATAACCAGAGTAAGCTGATGCCATATACCAATTCTATAAATATGAATAATGAACAATGGTAAATCTGAGATACGCCTAGGCCTATAGAAAGTTGTGAAAAGTTAAACTATTGAGGAAATGTTTCATTAGCACAAAGAAGAGACTATTTTCCTTGCTTTAATCAGAATAGGACCACAATCTGATTGATATTGGAGTGTTCCTGAGCAAATTAACACTGTCAGAGATGTATTTTGATAAATTCTGAATTGTTAATGCTGACAAATGCTTGTTTGCCATTTATTTTCGTTTTTTTAAATTACGTTCTCAATATGGCTTAAAATCCCATTTTGTAGATAACAGCATCTGTCACTGAAAGCAATTGTTTTATGAACATTAAATATTAATGTAAAAATGGCATAGCGTGTCTGCAAAGAAGGCTGCAGCAAAGTGGGCCAAATAAAAAAACGCAATGTTCTTATAAGCCATTTAAATTGTAATTATATTAGATGATGTTGCATACATGTGTCACTTGTAACAATTATCCGTAATGGCTTATAATGCCTCGTCCAGCTGTGCCGGTACAGTTGTGTACAGAGGTTTCAAAATCTGCCTTCATCTGCTACCATCTGACATAGCTAACCAATTATCATAATTATTCTTGATTACTGCAGCAGCCTGCGTGACATGCTCTAATTCTGGAGTTATAATGATTCCAGTCCTTTTTAGGATGGTGGTTTTGATGGGATCTCGGGCAGTTGCTATATTCTGTGTGGGAACATTGAGTCCTCGTGTAGTTGGCAAGCACTGGCTAATAAATTTGCTCAGAAATCTAAACTGTGTGCCTCTCAGCAGCATGTCAGGAATTCTGCTTGCTGCAACTGTTAAGTGTTGACTTCCCTTAAGGTTTCCTGTTGTGGTGGATGCTGTGGTGCAATGTCATCCCTGTCTCTTCCCTTGGCAGGAAAACGGAAAGGTTGTGTAGGGTACATTCTCTATTTAAAGATCCTAGTCCTGATATATTTTGGCTGTTTGGCACAGTCCAGTTTAAGCTGTTCTCATTTTTAACCCTTTATATATCACAATATCAGAAAGTCATGTTTTTGAAAGTTAAACAAAAATCCTACTTTACTAAAAATCTACTTCTAAGTAAGTTTGTTGAGACAACAATATTTCATAAAACAAATGGGATTCTTGGAAACCCTAAATGTGTGTGTGTGTGTGTATATATATATATATATATATATATATATATAAATAAATATTTTTTATATATATTTTTAAAATAAAATATCTGATTTAAAATAAAAAACATTTTTCAAAACAAAATTAGACTAAATAAAAAATTAAAATAAGATTAGACTAAATGAATAAATGCAATAATACTGTATAATGCATTGATTAATTTTGTATGAGTTTTCATGATGCCTTGTGTGAGAGTGAATACATTTAGGGTAATATGAGATATATTTATATTAATGTTCATTTGAAAGATGAATACTTCAGAACAAGCTTACATGATGACCTTCAACAAAGTGGCTCGCATTCTACCATTGAATGTGTCCGTTGCCATGGCAACAAAAGAACTATTTTGCATAAAATATAACTAAGATCTGCAAACTGAAGCCTTTGTGGGATATAAAAAGTAAACTGAACCATGTAGAGTTAGAACTAGAGCAGTGTTTTTCAAACTGTGGGTTGTGAGTCACCTCAGAGGGGAAGTTAGCGGTTCACGTAAAATGCCAGAATGATGCTGCATTCATGCCATGTCAGAAATATGAAACGTGTATGTTCTCAAATTCAGTTCATGGGGATCATATCTTGTGTTTACATATTTCTGGCATGACGCATTACTGCAGCGTTTCCTGAACTCTCTCTCCTCATGGTCTGCTGTGCAAGTAAAAACAAACAATCACCACCTGTGTAGTCTGATTCATGAACAAATGACTCTTATGAGTTGGTTCTTTTAATGACTCGTTCTAGAACTGGCAGTTACCTGTTTGAATCAGTCTTCTGAATCTTAGTGGCTACTGAATAATGACTCACTTTCCGAACTTCAAGTTCCATCTCAAAGCTCATTATGTCACTATATTTATAATCAGCAGAAACATCTTTAGTTCCTAAGTAAATCAATAATTTAGAAATGCATATTTGACATTTAAAGTTTATTATATGTCAATATAGTCCGATTCATGAACAAATGACTCTTATGAGTCAATTCCTTTAATGATTTGTTCATTGCTGAATGAACTCCAGCATCTACTGATTCAGCATATGATTCACTTAATGAATGGCAGGTTCGCTTGATACTGTTCATAATGTTCATCAGCAGTAAAATTCAAAAATAACTTTGTGGGAAAAAATAAAAGTTTTTATATATCAGTATGTCATTGACACCACCTGTGTAGTCTGATTCATGAAAAAATGACTCTTAATAGTCTGATGAATCTCTTATTGAGTCTTTTAACAAACTCCATGAGAGCAGATACACAGAACTCATACAAATAAAGGAAAAATATATTCTTCTTAAAGCAATTGAATAAAATTGAAAAAGGAAAAATATCTTCTTGGGATCTAAATGAAACTCTATATACCCAGTGCTAGTGATGACCCATTAGAAATGGTTGTTGAAAGGGCATATGAGCTCAGCAGTAATGATGGATTTGTTTGTGGCGCTTTCCTCTCTCTGTCATTTAATCATTTTCTATTCTTGTATAGTAATTGGAGCCAGTTTCTGGTTTCTCCCTGCTGTAGTCAGTCTGAGCTGAAGTGATGTTGCATAACATCACAAACTCCCACAGGCCAGGAATCAGAGTCCACTGTTTGTGCCATGTTGCACAGCTAATCTTTCCAGTCAAAAACACACAGTCAGAAAAAAAATCAATCAATAAACTAGTGTTCAAGGTTTGATTTAGTTCACCAAAAAATCTACGTTAGCTGAAAATGTACTCTCAGGCCATCCGAGATGCAGATGAATAGATGTTTTTTTTTTTTTAATTTGAAAAAATTTAGCATTACATCACTTGTTCACTAATGGATCTTCTGCAGTGAATGGGTGCCGTCAGAATGAGAATCTAAACGGCTGATAAAAACTTCACAGTAATCCACACCAGTCCATTCAGTCAGTTAATCCATAATATTGCTTTCTCCAGTGAAGAGGTCTTGTCTGAATACATATGCACAGATGCAAAAATGGTCCGAAACAGAACTTAACACATACCGATTTTGATATGAGACGGCAACAAGAGATGGACACGTTCACTAGAGGAAGCATTGTTATTGATTATGAACTGTAGTCATAACTTTTGGTTTATTGTGATGTTTTTTATCAGCTGTTTAGACACTCATTCTGACGGCACCCATTCACTGCAGAGGGTCCAGTGGTGAGCAAATGATGTAATACTATGTTTCTTCAAATATGTTGTGATGCAGAAAAAACAAAACAGTAGTTGCATTTTCAGCAAATTTTAATTTTGTGAACTATATGCTAATTCTGTCATCTTTTGCTCATCCTCGTCACCATCCAATCCTGTGTGACTTTCTTTTTTCAGTGAAACACAAAATTGGTTACATTACACTTTTTTTTTTTTTTTTTCTTTTGTGTTCCACAGAAGAAAGCCATACAGGTTTTAGTTGTAGCCTCTTGCATGCTTTGGGTTTGATTTCGGAAGCTGAGTGTAGATTCAAAAAGAAAAGAACAAATGCAAGGTCATATTATACAAATAACCTTTCTCCTAAGATAAATTTGTAAAACATGCCTGGGAGAATTGTTTGCAAGCACATACTCATGACACTTTAATCTCTTCTTTTTCCCCCTCTAGCCAAATACAGAGAAGAGTTCAAACTCATCATTGATCGAATTGCGGTGGTGAAATCTGAGAATGTGAGTACATGTTTTGTCTAATCATTAGTGCTCAGTTTAAACTAATCAACTCCTCCATCAGTCCAATTATATAATGATTAAGGCATTTTTGCCTGTTGTAATATGACCAAATGTTTTTCCCTGTCCCTGAAGAATAGTCGCAGAGGACTGTATTCCCACAGTGATTCATTATTTACTCAGTGAGTGGGATAGTCTACACTTTCTCACATTAATACTATACAGTACACCACACCCTTATGATCTTGGATCATTGTCCCACATGTGTACTTTCCCTCGGATGAGATCATTTTCAATCTGTTCTCAACTGTAATCCATTGTTTACCAGCCATACTCTACCATTCATAAGTTAACTCAGTAAGAGCGTTAAGGTTTTTGAAGGGTGTCTCTTGTATACTCCCAAAGAGTGCATTTATTTGATGATAAAATACAGCAAAATATTGTGAAAATGTATTACAATTTCAATCAACTGTTTTGTATTTGAATATTTTAAAATGTCATTAATTCTGTGCTGCAAAGCTGAATTTTCAGCATCATTATTCCAGTCTTTAGTGTCACATGATCCTTTGGAAATCATTCAAATGCTTCTATGCTAAATAAAATATGCATTTATTTAAAAACACACGTTTAAATAATTTATGTTAATGTGTTTGTAGTCATTGAAGTCATTTATTTTAAGTAACAGCATGAATGCAATGGTTCATTTGTTCATTTCAGGGGGAGAAATATCTTGTCCTTAAGAAGAAGTACAGACAGCAAATACAAGAGCGAGAGTCTGGAGCTAGAAAGGGAGGAGAATCAAACAAGCCGGTTCATACAAACCCACAAAATGATCTCCGGGTCTCCAATCCAGTGCAGAACCGTAACCCGATAGCTCAGAAACCAGCACTAGTGGCCTGGTGCTCACCCATGATTACAGTCACAGAGGCACCAGAACCGACCCATACAGAAGATGTGAGTGATTATTGATCATAATAGTTCAGTTTTACTCATTATAGATCAGTACTAAATGAATAGTTCACCCACAAATGAAAATTCAGGCCACCTGAGATGTAGATGAGTTAATTTATTCATCAGAACACATTTGGAGAAATTTAGAGTTACATCACTTATGTTATGTTGGTGGATTTTAATGTGAGAGAAGTGTGGGATGGGCTTTTTAGATTTTAAGCATTATGAACGGTTTAAAGGTTATTGATGGATTTGGTTCTTACAAACACACTTTTTTTATAATTTGATAAGTCATTACTTGATGAACTGGAGTTGTAGTGTATTATGTGTGACTGCTTTTATCGGTCTCATTCTGACGGCACCCATTCACTGAGTTAATTTTTCATTTTTGGGTGAACTGTTTCTTTAGAAGGAATAAACATCAAATAAAAGCTCTCTTATAACTTAGTCACCACTTTGTCACATTTGTGTTGTCATACATGACACATCATGACATCTTATTGGAAAAAACATAAAGAAGAAGAGGAACCAAGAACTGAAGAGTATTCTGGGGGAGTGATTTAACCACATTATTTCATCAGTGTTCTGCGATGTGACGTTATTCCATTTAAACACAATATTTAAAGCTTTGCTTGAATGTAAGAAGTTATTGTTATCCAAGTATGTGTCATAGTCTCAGTGAGACTCGCTTGACATGTTCACACCAACTAAAGTAGTGTAAATCTCTTGTGAAATTCAGGCCTCTATTAATATTTTCCTGGATATCATTCCGAATCCTGTGTTTGCTGAAGCTTTTCTAGTCTGGATTAAAGAAGCAGCTGGTGATAAGAGAAAGCTTGTCAAAAGCAGATAACATAGTGTTTCAGTTGCCTTATCTTTGGCTGTAGGACTTCAGCTGTTAAAGGCGTTATTTTGAACCACATATCGAGACTTCCGGCGAGGGAGAGTATAGTGGGCATGTAAGATTTCATATTTGGAATGATTAACTGCTATTTTTTTGTTTGGGTTTTAAGATAATCTTCAGTTCTATGCCTTGAAGCATCTCTGGATCATTTAAGCATGTGAGGTTTGCATCTCTGTGTGTTGGCCTTGACAAAAACCTCACAAGAGTATTGAGTATGTAGGTTAAAGTTTGCAAACAACTGTCACAGCACAAACCTTCATGCTACTATTACTGGTATGCACAAGTATAAATGTAAATCTGTGATGGTCTTATGATTTTAATGTAAAACAAAAGTGGTTTATCTCTCAAAAAAGGTTCAAATCATGAGAATATTCATGGAATCCTTAATTTTTGAGCCAATTATAGGGCTATTATAGTTAAATTAAAATACAATTATTTAAAAAAAGATAAGTTAATTTAAAATAAAGCTGAAATATAGGAGGAATTATACAAATAAATTAAACCAAAATACCAATATACTTATTTATAATAAAATTTATAATAAAAAATATTATAAATATAATAAAAATGTAAATGAAAACCAATTTAAAGTGAAAATGTGGTATACTGTGTTATAATAAAATTAAACCTCATATAAGCATATCCATTATGAATCCATATTATATTCACTTAATAACATTAACACTCATCACAGATTATATATTTTACACACACAAATATATTTTTTATTTATTTATTTTTATTTTAAATGTGTATTAGATTTTAAAAGTTGCATTGGCAACTAACTGAAATAAGTTGAAGCTAAAACTAACTACTACTACAAAAATATAATTCACAATATATGAATAAATTAGGTTTATATTAATACAAGCATTAATAGAAGATTCTGCCAAGAACACTGTTGATGGGTTTTCACTCACACATGGAGCACATACAGTTAAACACACAATAGTGTGAATTTCCTGTCAGCACTTTTTTCAGTCACTTTGAAATTGTGTCTAGAAAGCTGTTAAACAGACATAGCCTGCTTCATGAAAGCATGAAAGAAGCTGCATTTAGTAGCACGACTTTTACTCTGAGTCAGTTACCGTGGTAGTGGTACCGTGTCGGTGGTAGGCTGCAGGTTGTCCCTCTTTTTGGGTGCCTCTGCCTTCTTGAGCTGTCTACTGGGTTAATTTTATTACTCTAATTAAAACATGTAACAGGCTGGATTAGAGAATATTTCATTTAGTGAAAAGAGTGTTGAACTATAAGTGGAAAAATCAGCAGTGTATTGTAATGCAAACATTGTACATTAAATATTGTCTAAAGTTATTTAGCCTACTCCCATGAACCTTTCGTGCTTAAAGCTTTACCTTGTTTGAAATGTCTTTTTATAGGCGACTTCATTTTTAGCTGCTGCCAGTTTCTTTTCTTTTTTGCCATGGGATACCATTAAAATGAACATTCAATCATTTACAGTTTTCACTTCTGATATTGCAACAGTTAAGTTATTAACAGTTATTACGGATTAAAAGTATGCATTGACAAAAATACATTTTGGAGGGAGCTGTTGCCATGGTAAATCGTAATTTTGGCGCTCCAGTGATCATGGCTTTTTGTAGTCGTGGTGCACGAGCTAAACTCAGTCAACATGCTCAGTTGAAACACAATTCAGTCATTCTGAGGCCGTAAACTTTGAGTTTTTAATCTCATCTTGGTAATTCAACTCAGAGTTGACGTTTAAACCCGGAGTTGGTTGAACTTCCTTGTTGAAACAGGTGCCAGGTGTTTCGTCAGCATCAGCTGATTTGAGCTCAGTGAAATGTAACTTCTGCTTTTCTTGTGATTAGCAGGCAGACAGCACCCTCTCACCGCCAGCAGCAGCAGAAGAAGAGGAGAAACCAGAAGAGCTTTCAGCCTCAGACCGAGAAGACGAACTCGACAAGGATTCAGGGTCAAAGGTTAGTCAAGTGTAGATAAATTACTTTATTTGTTTTTTCATGATTTATTACACGCTGTTTAAGATGTTTCTGCTGATCTGTCTGAAATTGAGCTGATTGTACTGATTTAGAACAAGCTTGTCCTAAAAGCACCAGAACATAGAAAGTTCAAAGCCGTATCTATATGTATTATTTACACACTTAAAAAAAAAATAAAGCACACAAAATGGTTTTATTTTGTATTTTCATAAAAAATGATTTTGATGTTTTAACCTGGACCTAAAGTAAATATGTCTAGCAGGCTTTTAAATATTTGATAAATATAATATTAAATAATATAACATTATTTAATATTAAAAAATACAAATTGTAAAAACCTAATTCTATTATGGGTGCCAGACCCGTTGTATGTGGCTGAGACGGGACCCAATGAAATTGAACCCAACCACTTTTACTGTATCTATTTCTGCACACTTTTCCGCAACCCAACAACCCTTTTCAGAGTGCTGTCAGTCAAATCCATTCTATGTGATGAACGCTAATAAATTAAACTCAGTTTATCTGCGTCGTCAAATCTAGTCCACTTGGCTCATTCTGAGTCAAGTACTCCGTTCATTAAAAGGCACCAGACTACAGAAAATGGCCATTTTTTCTCTGGGAGGAGCCACCCACATTTATTTTGCTTCCAACGCCCCTTGATTTCCAAAATAATTTTTTATAAAGTTATTTTATAAAGTAAATTTACTTTTATCTAGCTAATTAGATGCCAAGACCTATATATCTATAATCAAAAAGTAGGCAAAAGGCCTGTCCTCTGAAAATATTATATGTATTTAAAAACAACAGGTAAAGCAATTTTTTGTTTTTAAGTGAAAATTTACAAACATTTAAGTAAATGCAAAATTAAAGTCAGTTTTGTGTAGCCTACATTAAAGTAGCCTGTTATGTGTCAAACAGGAAATGACATCATATGCCCACTGTTGGTCCTCATGATGGCCTTTTTTAAAATTAATATTCAGATTTAAATTTAGCTAAACACTAAGAATACTTTATTATTTAAAAGAACTGTTATTGAAAATATGTTTGCAAAATCTTTTGAAAATCATGATGAGCATAAAGCAATCAACTTTAAAGAAATGAGCATAGCTTTCATTTGAAGCTTTTTGTTTTTCCTCAAGATCTTTCTTATGTGTCGTTTGCCTCTGCCGTTATTTGTATTCATTCATCATTCACCCATGAGCTAACACAATAATTCAGAGCTCCTAAACGATCTTCTCACATGAGATCTGTAATACTAGGAGTAACCAAAAGGTGGCGCCAGAATAAATAGCTGGATTTTTGAAAGGCCTTATTTCAGCCAGGGGTGACAGCATGAAAGACACGTTCATTTACATTTGAATGCTGCTTTCTATTCTTGTGCAAAACAGCAACATGCTCAACCTCATTATAGAGCAAATGATCATCTGTGCCCTGCGAACATTTGTATGCAGATTAACCTGAGATGCGGCTAGTTAAAGGCCAATGGAATAATGTTTAAGATACACATTTTTTTAATTTTCTTTTTAAGGCATTTTTTTTCCTGTTTTATTTTAAGCACAAGTAAAAAAAATTGTTTGTTTTTTTGTTTTGCAATAAAGTGTTTTCTTTCAACTGCACCACTTGCAAACTGTTTAAGTGGAAGAGATTCACACTTGAAAGCTTTTCACGCCTGAAAGCTTTTTCCAAGAAGCACGATGAAACTGACTAGTCCTTCTCGAGAATTATTCATATGGCGCATTGAAGCTGAAATCATCTGCATAACATGTGATCTTTTTAATATTTTACTATGCTGCAAATCTCTTTCATTGATGTATTCATTATTGTATTCTGGTTTCACTACCGTGATGATCTGTCACCAGTCTGGTTGGTTTTCACATGGAAAAAAATAATAATTTTGCATGCAATTATTCACTCACTTACCCCGCTCTTTTCATTCTGGTGTCAAAAAAGGAAATATGTCTGGCTTGGTTTCTATTCAAGCACAGGTAAATAAATATTGCACACAGTTTTAGGAAAAGAGACCTTGTTGGTGTAGCCTGAATGAAAGCGTGCAAGTGTTTTCCCACTGTCTCGGACACTCCACATCTGTCCTGAAAACAATTAGCCGTCACATGCACTGCAAAAATCACCCAACCATCCGCTCCATTTTCCTTCGCATTAATCAGCCTGACTGACACTTCACTGCATAAAGAGAAGTTGGGCATCGCTTTGGCTCATCAAACTAGTGGCTTCTGGTAAAACAGTGTACGATTAAAAAAAAAACCCAAAAGGCATAGTTAAAGCAATTTTGTGCTCATTGGAGCCAATCATTCACCTCTGAAGGGTTTTTATGGTTGTGTGACCTGTCAAGAGGGCTAATTGGAGGAATTATCTTTTGTTTTTACTGTTCTCCTATTTCCAAGAACAGATTTGTTGTGTTTTTGAGGTAAATGTCCCTGGAAGTTTTGTTTCAGTGTGAGTCTGTGTACTGATCAACAGAACAGCATTATGGGTGTTTCCTGCATTTTTGCTGTGTAGATGCATCTTTGCTGGGGTCTGTTTGTGTACTGAGGACGCAGACTGTTTACGTTGTTTATTTGCTTGAGTTTGTTAGTTCATGGCAGCGCTGGGTTTCCCTCAACTCATACAGGAAGAGGAAGAGGAACATGCCAAACCCAAATGCCCACTTTAGCGTGTCGCATTATTTGTGTTACTAACTGTACAGTTTCAGACTGACTCCTCAAGGCTCCAGATGATGCTGGCAGGTGGTGTTGTGAGTGATTTGGTGACTTATATCGTATCCTGTTTATTTCCCAGAGTGAATCCGAGCAGGATGAGGAGTGTGGAGGCAGTTTGGGATCCACCGCTGTGGCTGTGAGTGTATTAACTGATCATAACACGCACTATAAGAAACATTTAATATGGTATATTTACAGGAACATTCCTTTTGTAACTGTTTCAAAAAAAGCAACTAAACCGCAGAAAGATTTCTAAACTTTTTAAAGGAGATGGTTTATTAATATATCATGATTTGACAGTCAAACAGTTTTGTTAAAGATTTTGTGCCCTTCATTAAGACATTTTAGCTCAGTTTACTGAAGCATACTTGGTGAAGACACAAAAGCTTGGGGTCAATGAGAAAAAAATACATTGTTTTTTTCAGCAAGAACACATTAAATTGATCAAAAGTGACCATAAAGAGAAAGTATCCACAAAAATATTAAGTTACTGTTTTTAGCATTGCTAATATTAAGAAATTTTTCTTCAGTAGCAAATACACATTTCTGAAGGATCATGTGACTCTGAAGACTGGAGTAATGATGCTGAAAATTCAGTTTTGCATTACTGGAATAAATTACATTCACCATCATCATTCACAAAATTACTGTTTTACTGTTTTTGATCAAATAAATGTATCCTTGGTGAAGGACTTACTTCAAAAACATTTTACAGACCCCAGACTTTAGTAGTATTGTAATTGTAAGTAGCTAAGAGTGAGATACTCAATTTTAAAAACTGATTTCAGTGTAATATTAGTAATGTTTTTTTCCTTCATAGCTTGATCCTCTTGAGAAAGAGTGGATCTTCTCTGCAGCTAGTGGCAAGCTGTCTCACCTCACTCAGCTCCTGAAGCAAGACTCCTCCCTGGCCAATAAAAAGGTAGATATCATCAGTATTTACTCGCATTAAGTGTCGCATAATGTGTCCCTCTCCACCTAAATACATGAATGTAATTTGAATGCGTCTCATATCATAAGCTCCGTTTTAATAATTCATGTTTCTTGGTCTTTTCACATGCTCGGAACAAAATAGGACTTCACCTCAGTAAGTTTGCAACCAACCGTACAACACTGCAATTAGAGTAAAAGTTACAGTATAAGTTTGGACATAACTGAATTAATATTTCTCATGATATTTTAAAAACCTCAACATAAGATCAAAATGAGTTTGTGAAATGTTCTACATTTTTAAATTTTAATAATTATACAGTATTAATAAATGATGATTAATTAATATTTGAAACTATAAATTGTTAATAAACTATTAATTAATGTATTACTATAATTGTAAATAAATTAATAAATCATTTAAATGTTTTCAAATATTAAATCATTAAATAATAAAAAAAAAAATATATATATATCTTCTGAAATGTCAAATAATTCATATTAAAGGAGCAGATGTTTCCAAACTTGACAGGTTTTAGAGTACACACAAAATTCAAGTCTTGAATGATCATTTCCACTTGCTATGATTTTGTCATTGTAATTTTGTTCATTAATGATTTTCTCTCTCTGTCTGTCTCTCTCTTTCTCTCTCTCCTATTTCTCCTGTGTTTCACTTTCAAAAGGGGGTGAGTAAAATTTTTCTCTCTCTCGCTCTCTTTTTTTTCCATTGCTGGGGAAACATTAAAAACTATATATTTAATATAATAATATTTTAAAATGAGTTTGCTTAACTGTAAAGTTGCATTGTTACTCATAACGGCAAGAAAAAAAGCCACATAGTATTTTATCACGTGTTGGAAAAGCTATTTATTCCACATTTAAATAGCTGCCTTTTTTGAGCTTCGTTACTGCTGATCATTGAGTGCATTCCAGCACATGTAAATGTTTGCCAGCTTGGTGAGAAGCTCGTCAGCGACGTACATGATGTTAACTAGAGTTCTGGACCGCCGCTTCCCTGTGGCTCCTCGCAAGGTTACTGACTTTCCACAGTTTCCACTCTCGTACCCAGGTGCAACACAGACTAAAGAGCAAAGCTCAACCCCGATCATGCATTTCAAAGGATTATTTTCAGAAGGATTATGAAAGATAGCTTTTTAGCTCCTTCACCCCCCAAAAACAAGCTCAAATCCTTTTATTTGTCCCCCCCTGTGCGCTTAAGAGCTTTGAGTCGGTGTTTGTGGTCCCTGCCTGGGCCAGAGTTCTCACACTGTCCCGTGTCGGACCACCTTCTAAGAACCTCTAAGCCCTTCGCCTTCCCCGCGCAGACAAGATACAACGGCAGCCATTGAAGTGCAGGAGAGATTAGGCCTCACCTCAAAGACTTCAACCACTTAAAGATAATCTGAAAGTAATAGAGCAGGCTGGGATTAATTGGAGAACAATCCCCAGGAAGGTGGTAAGTCTGACCCCCGTGTGGCTTTGATGCCCCCCTTCCTGGGCCGGGACGGTGTGCCAAGGTCCTCGGTTTGGCACAGTACAACTGTGCTTGTGAGATGATAGTTTAAGAGGCAACTTACCTGTAAAAGAAAAAAATCTGAAGTTCAAGAAGAAGAAAAAAACCTCAGGCAGCCAGCATCGGGAGTTTTCAACTTATGGAAAAATCGCTGTATGTGTTTAACAATGAAAGTTTCCTCAAACGCATGATCATTGTTCAGTCAGCTTGCAATTTAAATGAATGCTAGTATTAGTGGTGTAGAATTGTCTTAATTTGTCTAACTTGTTCATCAATTTGTTGAGCAATCTAAAAGAAAATATGAAAATTGTATATGTGCTGAAATAAAAAAAAAACACTAAATAGAACTAAAACATGATATAACTAATATTTATGGCATTATAACTCCGTTCTTTGATTAAAAATACAAATTAATCAAGTACATCAATGCAGATCAAACTGAGCATGCTCAGTATTTTCTTAGTTAGACTCTGACCACTAAACTTGACATTTCTCAAACTAAATGAACAAAAAATAGATTTTAATATTTTATATGTCAGTTTCCCTTTTAAGTAGAATTTGTCTGAGAAAACAAAGTTGGATTTTTTTTTTTTTTTTTTTTTTTTTTTTTTAAGGATGGTCATTTTTGCTGTCATGTATATTTTATGCCACGTGTATTGTTTAAGTCTTAAGTTTAAGTAGTTAAGCTTCGCCTTTAGCCTCTCAGTCGCTAAAGTTACACATCACCCCGAGCCCGTAACCCGACACAACGCGCTTTATCTCTGTTTTCCTTTCACACGTTGGAAGCTCCTTTGGGGGAAAATTCCAATTGAAGCTCTCACAGTGAAGCCCATAAATAAACAGTCACGATCTCAGATGCAGCGTAAACACTCCTTGCTTTGAGCCACTCGAGCAGGACCGCTCGCTTTCTGGCTGCAAACGAGATAAAGGCCCTGATGTGCTTCAAGAGGAATCAAATTTTAACTGGTGTGATGTCAACTGCGTTTGTTTGGAGTTAATTTCATGAGAGCTCCACGTATGACGTGGATATTTGTCCCCTCGTCTTTTTAATTCCTTCCCTTGTTTTAGTATTATTCTAATTCATTACCTTGAATGAATTAATTTAAACTAGGGAGTGAATTAGTTCAACATGGCAATTATTGGCTAACAGGGTTTCTTCAGTTCTTAATTCAGCCTTCCACAAATTAAGGCCTAAAAAGTCTTAAATCAGAATGGAAAATATTACATTCGTAATCATGACATGCTGCATATCCTGTAAATAAATATAAAATAATTAATACTGTAGTATAGGTAATACTTGTTAACGATTAACTAAATGTTTTTTTCTCAATAACTTACTAATTTTCTGCTTATTATTAGTTATTAAGTTAAGATAGTTGTTAAGTTTAGGTATTGGTTAGGATTAGGGATGTAGAATAAGGCATTAATATGTGCTTAACTAGCACTAATAAATGGCTTATAATCTAGTAATGCTAATAAGCAATTAAGCGACTATACATAAAAAACAATTTTATATGTATGTATGTATATATATATATATACATGCATATATATAATACAAAAAATAATTA
>JAUCMS010000030.1:3004206-3011027 GCA_032357445.1 Enteromius radiatus | reverse complement strand
TATATATTTTTTTTTTTTTTTTTTTTTTTTTTGCTTTGTTTACCCGTATAAACATTAACATTAAACATAAAATTGAGTTTATACTTAAAACAAGAACAAACATCTGTCAATGAGGAATGAAAACTTGTTTTAATTAAGCCTAAGATCTTATTTTAATAATAAACTCAGATCATTTTGATCAGTTTCTCATAGAAGAGCTCTTATTTTATGTCTTTTTGCTTCTCAGGTAGGGTTTTGCACTGGGAAACAAGAACACTTTTCCCCCACTATGATTGGAAGATAAATAATTAAATCAAATAAATATTTGTTTAGTGAAATCAATTAAAAGTTTAGGGTGATCTGTTTTTGTTTGTTTGTTTGTTTTTTAAACTTTAAAGGATTAATTGAAGACATTTACATTTACAATTGACATACTGTGTTACGTTAAATTTCTTAAAATCTTCTCTACCTGGTCGTAAAAAGTTTAACATTTACCATCATGAAACCTGCAAACTCTAACTAAAATTAGGAAACATATTCTACAATAGAGGTTAAACAGTGGACCATTTTTGCTGAAATATTGCTCATTTTTGCGAAGAATGGCACAAACTTTGCTGTACACCAGTAACCATCATCAGCTTAAGGTTCTGTTGCAGTGGAAAAACAAAAACTATTTACAAAAACAATCTGCATTGTTAATAACAAAATATGGACCTTGAGCAGCCAATCAGCATGTAAGAATGATTTCTGAAACAATCTTAGCCGTACATAAGTTGTAAATGTAAATCCACCTGTCCGCTCATCTCTTTCTCTTCTTCTCCACCATGTCATCCTCTCCTGATGTATCCTGGACTTCCTCCTTCCTCCGCCCAGTTTGTGAGTACATCATTTATCCATCGCTCTTCTTTAAAAGCCGCAGTGAATATGTCTCCTTTATGCCCCAATGGTAGTCACAAAAGTACTATTTGGTTAGTGAGAGTTAAGGGTTCCCCGCCAGGCCGAAACAGGAACCCGAGGAACAAGGGTAGGAGACGTCACATCCTGTTGACCATCGTCCATCACGCCGAGCCTCCCTGGGACCTGTCGCGCTGTCAGTCAAGCATGTGTGCCGGCCAATCCATCTCAAGGGTCTGACAGCCCAAACAATAGAGCGGCTGATAGAGAAACCAGACTTCATCTATCACAATATGTCCCGTGGGCAGGACTGGAAACAACTACAGGAGACAGGGCCCTCCCGTAGTACAGAACACATGCTTAAGAATACACAATAGTGGAGATGTGATGC
Source organism: Enteromius radiatus (assembly GCA_032357445.1). Classification (NCBI taxonomy): domain Eukaryota; kingdom Metazoa; phylum Chordata; class Actinopteri; order Cypriniformes; family Cyprinidae; genus Enteromius; species Enteromius radiatus. The sequence continues at coordinate 3,009,763 of JAUCMS010000030.1, read as the reverse complement.
GTATTGTGTACAGGTGGAACAGTTTGCATATATTGATTTCAGACTGAAGTGCATTGTTGTCATGTGACTTAATCAGTGAGTTGGGTCTAGTTATAAGAAACTATTAAATGAGTGTAATTTAGCATTATGGGTAAAAATGTCTTGTCAGAATCAGACTTGTTAGTATAACCGTAGCTATTAGATACTCACTCTTACATTCAATTTTTATAACAATATGAAGCAGCACAACAGTTTTAAACATTGATAGTCATCAGACATGTTTCTCGAGCAGCAAATTAGTATATTATAATATACTCTTATAATATATAGTGACACTGAAGACCGTAATGTTGCTGAAAATTCAGCTTGGCGTCACAGAAATAAATTTAAATAGAAAAACATTATTTTAAATTGTAGTATATCTCAATATTGTATATTCCTGTATTTATGATGGAACAAATGCAGTTCTTAAACATAAATGACTTTTTAAAAAATCATTCACAAAATCTTGCATAGATACAGTAATGAACTCACTTCAAGCCCATTGCACTGTGGGATATAATATTTGTAGTAGTAGGATCCATAGCCACTAAAAGCATTCCGTTATTACTTCATTTTGTTTACTTCCAAGAGTTATTTGGTTTTTAATGTAGTTTTGTTTAGAAATATCTTAACTCTATAAAGTCCACATTAGTATTCGACACAATGATGTAAAAATCTAAATAGCATCAGCTGATATAGCATGGAGAAGTTATTTAATTTTTACTTTTGACACATTTATTACATTTATTATTTGATCTTTTTCACAATGCTTTAATATGAGTGAGACAGAAATGTAAAGTTACATTTTTTTTGATAGTTGGATAGTTGACCAAAAAAATAATTTACTCTCCCTCAGTCCAGGTGTATTTCATTTGTACACTTAATTAAGAAATGTCCAGGCTCTTTCAAGCTTTATAATGGCAGTGAATAGGTTTAGATTTTGAAGTCCAATAAAGTGCATCCATCCATAGTAAAACAGTGCTCCACGTGACTCCAGGGGCTTATTAAAGGCCTTCTGAAGCAAAGCAACGTGTTTGTGAAAAAAAACAACATCCAAGTTTGGTTTACAGCAAAGGAAAAGCAGTCTCTTTATGTCTTATATCAAAGTCATACAACATTTTTCTTTCAAACTTTTTCATAACAGACATTTTATTTTGTTCTCTCCTCTGTGCTTTTGCATTCATCACAATATTTTTCTTTCTTACACAAGTGCATTGGTTTGCTTCAAAGGCTTTTATCAGCTGTATGGAGCAGTTTTTATTTTGGATGGGTAAATTTTGTTGGTATCTAAACACCCATTCACTGCCTTTATAATGCTTGGTCTCCACGATGCTTCAAAAAACCTAGCTGGAAAGCTACAGTACTGTTTAAAGTTTTAGACACTCGTGTAAAAATGCTGTAAAATAAGGATGCTTTCCAAAATAATGCCATAAATAGATTAAATTTATCAGTTCTCGGAGTCTATAATACTCTTAGGAGTAGTTTTAATGAATTTTTGGGTGAATTATACCTTTAAACATTGTCTATTAAACTTTCCAAAATAGAAAATAAATTGTTAAGTAATGTATTTAATTCAAATAATGTTTTTTTTTTATTCATTTTTTACTCCAGAATAACATGCACAAAAAGTGAATCTCAGTATAACCACATTTTGACCCAGTGTCGTCTCGTCCTGATAAAGGAGGTGTGTCGTTCAGGCTGAGGTCAATAGCTTTCCCATCTTGTCCGTTGGTCGTGTTTGAAGCTCCAGTGTCCGAGTGCATGTGTGTGGTGCGCGGCCCCTTCTCCTCCTGACAAGCCTTGTCAACAGCCTGATGCCTGGGTGGGTCCTCCATCAGAGGGTCATACCAACATCATCAATCTTGCACCCCGTGACAGGCCTGTGCTCCCCCCGCAGTGGGCACACTGGTTTGTTGTTTTGTAATTAGACTGCCATTAGATGGCAGGAAACCGTCCCCTCCACACCCTCTGTGCACAGCTGGGGCCCGCTGGCAGCCTATGGGAGCCCAAGCCGCTCCACCGTGTGGCGTTAGGGGGGTGGGGATCTACCTAGTGGGAAAGAATGAACATGCAGGGTGAAAATGATGTATTACAAGATGAATCAGATGGCTTGACGATTGTGTGCTAGCTCAAACAAGCTGCTCAAACAAGCTATATTCAGATCAACCCTGCTGCCCAAATGTCTCGGACCTCACTGGAAATGTTCTGTTTTTGTGGATTTAGTTTTAGAATTTTGAAAAATGTTAAATGATTTAACTTAATTAATTCTTTGAAATAAAATGAATTTGTTTTTTAAAATGTTTAAATAGATTTTATAATTAATCGTAATTATAAAAAAATGTAACTATGAAATGACATGAATGCAAGTGTGAGATTTATGTAGTGACAAAAAGTTAAACCAATCCTCTCAACCAATTTTGTTACGTGAATAAAAATAATAAAAGAAAAATTAATTGATAAAGTCTAATAAAAAACATTGAAAATAAAGTCAAATAAATAAATATCAAAATAGAAACACAGAATGGAGAAAGAAATAATATTTGAAGGTATACTTGAGATGCACAATTTCTTGGTTAAATATAGTAGTAATAAAAAACGTGAATGAAGTAAAGCAAATAAATGTAATGAGCTAAAATGAATTCATATTAAAATAAAACAATATTATGATGGAAAGATATTTGAAGAAAAAATATTACGTATTCTGCACAATTTCTAGGTTAAATTTAATTGGGACATTTAAGAGTGAATAAATGAAGTAAAAATAAATAAATATTAGTACATTTATTAGTAATAAAAATGAAATAACATTATGATCAAAAATGTTTATTATTTAAATAAATAAAACAATGAAATATTTAGTATTGTGAACAATTTCTACGTCAAATGTAACGATTAAAAGCATTTAAAAATAATTATATAAGAAAATGTGCAAATAAAGTAAAATTGAAATATTAAAGTTAGTGCTGTCAAACATTAATCACATTCCAAAATAAGTTTTTGTTTACATAATATTTGTGTGCTGTGCATAATATATATATATATATATATACAAACAAAAGCATGTATATATTTAAGAAATTGTTTAAATATTAAATATATTTATATAAAATAATATAAATGGAAATGCATGTAAATATTTTCAGAATATATACGTGTGTGCATTAATATATACATAATATACAGTACACATACATATATTAAAGATATAGCATATTTAGTGTCCTGCACAATTTCTAATGTAAAAAATAAAAGCATTTAAAAAATGAATAAAAGAAAGACAGGATGATGTTATTTAAATGATGTATTTTATGTAAAAATTGTACATTATTAATATTTACATTTGTATATGTAATGTATTGTAATGTTTTGATATCTCTTACAGACCGCGCTGCACTGGGCGGCAAAACATGGTAAAGAAGACATGACCACAATGTTGGCAGAAGCAGGGGCTGACATCAACACAAAAGCAGTACGTGCCACTGTTTTATAAATCAATAAATTTTTAATGCATACATGCCTTAACTTAAACGAATTTACTAATCCTTATTTTTTTTTTCTCTATCTCTCACAGCATGTAAGTACTTCTCACCTTACATTCACCCTCGCTGTGACAGCATGCTTGGGTTAATGTTTCTCACGTGTGTGCCAGGCTGCCAGAAAGTGTCCGGTTTTGAAATGTCCGCTTCTGACATAACTCCTGTGAAAGGGTATGCGGGTGCCCAGCTGTGCAAATGAAGCCAGGCGCTGTTTGAGAATGTCTGTTCATAAATCAAACTCTGTCATGTTAACAGCTTCCCTTAAACAATGTCTTCATGTATTCCAACAGCAGGCTCAGAGCAAAGCAATTTCACTGAATTACCAGGCAATTATGATTCTGTCATTAGATTTTGTTGCTGTAACCTCAGTTAATTTGTGTCCCGTCTTTCTCTCCCCCTCTTCTCTTCTTTCTGTCACTCTCTGATTTTGTTGTGTTGTATTTGTTATGATTGGCACATGGGCACTAGGGGGTGAGTGTCGAATTTTCCTTCACCCTGTCCATTTCCTTTTCATTTTGCGGTGAGATTGATCAAAAAAGATATTTAAAATAACAAACCTTTTCTGTTTGGGTCAATCTCGCAAAAACCATTTTCACCCCAAAATCAAAATAAATAAATAAGATTATATTTAGCGTTAGAGAAATGTACTAATTTTCAGTATTGTAATATGTGCATGACTTTTGTGTTTATTTATTAATTTCATGATTGTTTTTTTTCCATGTATGCGTGCGCGTGTGTGTGTGTGAGAGAGAAAATGTCACAATGCAAAAAAAAAAATTTTAATCTATAATTTGTTTTAATATATTTTTCAATGTAAAATATTTTTTATTTAATTTAATATTTTTTTTGTTAAATTTTTTAAATCGAATTTAAAGCAATACATTTATATTTGTATATATTATGGTAATAAAAATGATTAAATGGGCTTAATTGTCCTGAAAATATCACAGCAAAAAAATATGTAAAAAAAACCCCAAATAAATTACCGTAAAAATATTTTTTATTAAATTAAATATTTTTTGTTTAATTGAATTTAATACAATATATTTGTGTGTTATGTACATATTACTGTAATAAAGTTATTTGACTAATTATATCTAATGTAAAATAGTTAATGTAAAATATTTTGTATTAAATTGAATTAAATATTTTTGTTTAACTAAATTTAATGCAAAAAAATAGATATATTTGTGTGTATGTGTCACACACAGCAGTGACAATTATTAAAGAGGTTTAATTGTCATTCAAATAATAATCACAGTGCATAAAATATTCTAATTTATTTTATACATAGAAACAGTATTCCTACATGTAAAAATATTTGATGTTTTTAATTAAATTAAAAAAACCTTATAATTAAATGTAATATATTAGACATTCTTTTATTAGTATAATTAAATTGCATGTTTTATTATTATTATTATCATTATTAGCATTATCTTTTTTCTTTTTTTTGGTTATGGGATGAAATATGACCTGGACAGGCTCTTGACACTTTTTGAGATATTCAGTCTGTTGTTCCTACAGGGATACACACCGTTACACATCGCAGCACTGCATGGCCATCGACATGTATTTGACATGCTGGTCAGGACATACGGTAAGCATTCATACCTCACAAGAACACATATTTATTTTTAAAGCATGCAAATCAAATTAGTAGAGCAAAAATAAGCAATATCTTGAGATCTCTAATATGAACATGTTCACAGGAGCGAAGGACAATCTGCGGGACTACAGCGGCCACCTAGCGTGTCATTACCTCAATTTACGGGAGACGCAATTAGAAGAGCATGAAATATGTGAGTCAGGCTCAGTCTTCTTATTTTTGTGCGTAAATGCAATGCAGCATGTGGGTGTTTGTCATGTGGCACATGTGGAAAGAGCAGCGCTGAGGATGTTTTCCACATTAGTGCAGGCGTGTGGTTTCTCTGAATCTACGGGGTGCCTCGTGGATCAGTTTTAGAGTGTTTGTCTTCACTTCCAGCGTGTTTCATGCA
>JAUCMS010000030.1:2994206-2996706 GCA_032357445.1 Enteromius radiatus | reverse complement strand
CGCTTCTCTCGGCTGAGCATTCGATTTAAAGTGTTACACGAAATCTGATTAAATAAAACCTATTCAACAAAACCAAAATATAATATATATTTAAAAAATATATATTATAAAATTGCATGAGAACAAGAATAGGTTATGTCATTGTTTGACATTTTACACATAAAGTTTAACATGGCCTATATTTATACTATAAATATATTAATCCTATTTTTTTCTTTTCTCTAAATGAAGCTTAATTTCATGATTAATTACATAAAAGCATTTTAGATGGGCAATCAAACACAAATTTAATTTAGGAGCATTTCCAAAAAAAAAAAAAAATGCAAATTTCAGGTGAAGCCCTACTATTTTCCACTCTTCAGTACGGATAAGCGTGAGATAAGCATCATGAGTTTAAAGACTTTTAGAGGCCGTTAAAAGGAACAACCGAAATTCTCCTTTGAAGGGATTTAGCCCCAGTGAAAGACTTTGGATCACAGCTGTCAATCAACCACTAAGGCCCCGCCCACTGATGCAGCTCCGCCTATAAAGAGCGCCAGTAAACTCGAGGGAGTGTCATTCAAACACCAGAGCTCAGGGAGTAAGGATGCCTGCTTCACCAACGGGGTTTGGAAACTTCTTCATGGACAGAAACATCAACATGCCCGCTGGATATCAATTATTGGGTTGCCCGCCTGGAATGCAACAACCACCGCCACATCTTGTGGGAATGGCTGGGGTTCCCTTACCTTTCTCAGGAATACCGGGCTACAGTTTCATCCCTTATCCTCATCCGGGACACATAGCACACATTGTAAGTATTTTAAAGTTATATTGTATATGCATTACAATTCAGTGCGAAGTTTTAGATTTGATTTTGTACGTATTGCAAATAGTAGCCTACAGCCTAATGCGTGTGGAAAATGACAATACAAATAAAAAGAAACATGACAAAATAATGTCTTTATCGCATTTCAACGTGCACAACATCTTCATATTCTAAAACCAAATCTCTTGCTTACTTTCAGAACAATTCCTATGACCTCAAGGCTACATCCCCGTATCACCAAGCTCTCCTCGGACGCGGAGGACCCTATTACACTCCATATCGTCCCATGCCAGCCGATGACCCGAGTAGAGTCACCAAAGTGGCCACCAGAGAGAGCACCAGCGCTTTGAAGGCCTGGCTCAGCGAGCACCTTAAAAACCCATATCCCACCAAAGGCGAGAAGATCATGCTCGCCATCGTCACCAAGATGAGCCTCACGCAGGTGTCGACGTGGTTCGCCAACGCTCGGCGCCGCCTCAAGAAAGAGAACCGGGTCAGCTGGGCCTCCAAAGGAAAGTCCGACGAGGAGGATGAGGAAGAGGAGGGTGAGAGCGAAGAGGAGGGGTCTTTGAGGAAAGGAACGGAGGACGAAGATGAAATCGATCCTCAAACGGTTGATGATGATGACGATGACGATGACGATGAGGAGGAGGATGTCGCAGTGTCAAAGTCGGTCGAGGACCGTTTAGCGGAAGGACTTGATCAGCAAAAGGAAAGTGACAAGTCTGACACGTCGTGTGAGGGCAAAAAAGAGGTGTGCAAACAAAACGTCGACGTCCAGAAACCTAAAATCTGGTCTCTCGCGGAAACCGCGACTTCAGAAATCGTCAAGAAACCCAGCGATCTGAAACCTCTTCACAGTCCAGACTTTGGGAAGTGGTGGGCTGGATGGCCTTCAAGGGACTCCTACTCGCCTGTAAACCTCTCCACACATGACCTGCTCAAACAAAGTCAATGAAACTGTTAATCCGAGACACTATAGACTGAATTTTGCACTTTGAAACCCACTGGGAACGTTTTGTTGTGGAAGTTTGCATACAAGATTTAATCCAAAGGATGCGTGTTGTGTAAATATTGTACAGATATTTTGTTTAAATTATAAATGCATTAACCTGCTGACTTATTTTTGCTAAAATAAAACGTTGAAAAATGAAAAAGGTTTTGGTCATGGTCAATGGGAATGGCAAAATCCCTTTATCTAAAGTCTGTAATGCTTTATGGTTTGCTGCAATCATTTAGGATACCAGTTGCGTTGAAATTATGATAATTATTAATATTATTATTCAAGTTTTGCATTGTTTTGCTTTTAGGTTTAGTTTTAGCACACTTTCGACTACCAGCTTTAGTTTCTTAAATGTCCCAGTTGACCTTTTAAGTCAAGCAAATAGGCCTAAGTAACAAATTTCAGTTTAACTTGCCAAAGTGTTTGTAACACAGCAACACAGGCTAATTAAACGTGCCATCCTTAACAAACTTTATGAAATTTATTATTAAAAATAATAATAATAATAGGCCTAGATCGATATGCCATTCACACAAGCAATTAAAGCATCAACATGATGGAAACTGTATGGGCCGGTTTCCCGGATAGGAATTAGATTAAGCCAGGACTAGACTTTGCTAATTTAGGACATTTAAGAATTTTTAGAAACATGTCTGACAAAAATGCATTATCTGTGAGCATTTTAAGAC
>JAUCMS010000030.1:2982712-2994106 GCA_032357445.1 Enteromius radiatus | reverse complement strand
TCAGTGCAAGCCTTTTCCAGTTTAGACAGCTCTTAATATTTATTTTAATCTAGGACTAGTCTTAAACCCTGTTCGGGGAACCGGCCCTATAGGTCTACTGGTTTCAAATCACCCCTCCACAAAAAAGAAAACAAGATTTTCGTACAACTAGGCCTAATAAAAGTTATGAAATAAACAGATAGATAGACAAATTAGATAAAACGAAAAAAAAAAAAACTATATTACATAGCCATGCGTTCGAAAGCGTATCATTCGCACATTTATAGTCACACCTTTATCCATGATCACTTTCTAAAACATTAAAAAGTACGTTCACAGTCGAACTTTATATATATAATGATCAACGTTGTTCAAGAAGAGCTCTCCGATTTTGTAGGCAGATCAAGACGCGTTCAAAGCGTTTTACTTCAAGGCTGGATTTAGGCTTCATGTTATCAGTGAGGACACTACTATTAAGGGATTTGCATATCTGCCTCTGATCTGTTAAAACAATTCAAAGCAGCGCGGATTAAGGACATGAATTGTTCCGTCTTAAAGGGTGATAATTAAGATTATTCTCCTGTTTAGTCACGACTTGACAGACGAAAAGTGCCAGAGGCTTCTACCTTTACCCTTACTAGTGCTTAGTAAATAGATACGAAACGTGAACAAACTGACTCAAGAGAAAATAAATAGTATAGCCTACTGACAAAAAGTTAAAAGTGAAACGTCAACTTGAAGTGGAATTATCTGATATTATTAATATAGACTTAAACATGGGCAAAAATGATAAATTTCAAACAGAAGAAACAGGCTAAAACAAATAAATAGTCCAAAAGTAGTGTAGATATGCCTAATATATAATAAACAAACATACAATTAAATACAGACTAAAAACACTTATGCAAAAATTAAACAAAATAAACACGTGTTACGCACAAACACAGTATTTAAAAAAATCGTGCGTATTTTACCAAACAAATCATTTTTTATTGGGCAAAAAAATTATAAAATAAAATAAAATAGTCAAATGAAATAGTAAAAAAACAAAAAAAACCCCGGCTCCATCAATAAAAGGGGCAACAAAAATCTTGCATCCTTTGGTTTCTTTTATAAGTCTTTCTGACACAAACACACCAATGGGATTAGGCCTTGGGACAATATTCTGTTTTTGCGGCCTCCCCTCTGCAGAGGGAATGATAAAAGGAAAACTCTTCCTTGCCAATCACTATGGCCTCCATGTAAATTCAAAGGCCTGGCCTGTTAATCCAAGGATAATGAGAAAACCCCTGGGTACAAAAAGGAGCACCTCCCACCCGCCCCCCGAGCACATATTCACAGCTAACACACACTGGGCACAACAATCTCCTCCATGCCCCCCTTTCAGTGGCCCAAATGATGTGTAATCCCAGTCTAAACATGACAGGCAAAAGGCTGTGATATTGAGATAAGGATTGAGGCGCTGAACAATGGCGTGAGATACAATGCCTAAATCGGCCATCAATGGGCTTCTCGATCCGAGCATATGGTCATATGCTTTGGATACTACGGCCTTATTTATAGTTCAACAAGCTACTTTTGGATTTGTTTGTTTAGATATATATATATATATATGAAAAAATCATATTAGCTTTAAGAGTCAAAAATCTACAAAAAATACAAAACTTTACATTTTCCGACAAAAAAACAAAAACATAATTATAATAAAAAAGTGAACGGTTTAAGAAAAAGCATGTTATTGCTTTAATGTGAGGGGAAAATGAGATTGAATGTTAAACTGTTATGCCAAATGCCTCAAATATGGAAATTGCATCCTCTTGTGGACAGTCAGAGTATCCCACAATGCATAAGCGATTCATGTACAACTCACTATTTGCCAGTAGTTTTTGTCTACAGATATTTCACACCTCATAGTAGCGAGGGAATATTTTACAGTGACAAATGGGAAATTATTCATCGAGAATCACGAATGTTTTAATATGTACAGAAATCAGTTATTACTATGTACATAATTAAAAAAATAACCTGAAATAAAACAATACAAATTCATGAAATCTATATCATACAATGTATAGTGAAGACTATTTATACAACATAATACAAAGCAACATGCATATCACAACATTTAACAACAAATAAATGATTAAAAAGACAAAACGCTACAAAACATTACACGATTTTGTGAACATAACCTTAATATTTATTCACAGCTGCACATTATTTTCCATCCAAGTTGATGTTCTAAGAATGTTCTTCTCATAATCCCAATTATGTTATGAAAAAACGGCATTTCCGAACAGTGAATGTTCAAAATTAAGTTATACAATCATTATGGAAAACGTGACCTGCATAATAATCTGCGATCCTAAATATAAAGTACCATTCTTAAAACTGAGATAGGAAGCATTTTGTGCAGTCTTTTTGCATCACACTGGTGTTGCTGCAAGTCTTTTTCTTATCAGACTACAGATGATGGGTGGAAAATCTGCTCAGGAGCTTTCAAAGTCCTTTAATTGTCTTCCCCGTCACTCTTTTAGAATAAGACCGCGTTAGTGTCAGTAAAAGTATATAGAGTGCATGCCAGCTCATAAAGTCACCCTGCTTCCAAACAACTGCCTTCTATTTTGCCTGAATAATGAGCTCATCTAACAATGAGCTTGTGTAAAAGACATGCCAGTTGTGGGACATTTAGAGTTTAGCAGTTCTTTCTAATGTAATGCTCTATATGCTGATGGTTGTAACGTGACAGGAGCTCTACAGAATTGAATTTGATTCAGGATGTGAACTGACAGACTCTTTGCCATGCTCTTGTTGTACAGGATATCCATTTTCAGTCATGTTACTCAGTGTGGGGCTCACGGGCATGCTATCATCGTCATCCTCCTGAGGCTGTTGAATTGGCTGTGCTCTCTCAGTATCTGTATCATCATCCAGAATTGTTATATGTACGGGGTTTATATTTTGGGTCTTTTTGGAGATCTAAAAACAAAAAGAATACTTATTATTAATCTCCACACATGAGAATGACTATTTCATGGTGATACATTTCAGAAATACATGTCAGTGTATGTCTTTGCATTGTGGTGCATGGGATTGAATAGCAATTTACCTCTTTACATCTTTCACTACCTAGAGAAAATTAAAAGAGCAATTATTAATAAACTCAGAGCTATAATGTACAGAGCCCCTTAAGTGACATGGTAGTGGAAAAAATTTGGGCTAGGATGAAAAAATTTTGTTTGCGTTCCCTTGAAACTTTGCTTTCCATCGCTAAGATATTTGTGTTCCCTCGCAGAACTTAAAACACGTGTCCTCCACCATGTCCCTAAAGGGGCTCCGTAATAATGTGATATGAGCACTCGATCACTTAAAGGGATAGTTCACTCAAAAATGAAAATTCAGTTTACTGTTGTTTCTATCCTGTATGAGTTTCATAGATTATGTTGTTTTGAAAAATGTTGGTAAACATACAGTTGATGGTTTAGAAACTTTTTGTTACCCATTCTTTAAAATATCTTCTCTTGTAAACGTTGACATAATTTTCATTTTTCAGTGAAATATTCCTTAAGGAAGTATACTGTAGATACTTACATTTTGTGTGTTTATACACTAATAGTATGCCGACCATGATAGCAAGCACAAATACTGTAATTATCACCCCAACTGCAATTCTGTTATTGGCATCTTCCACTGAAATGTGACAAACAAAAACATAACTCAGATGTCATTTTTCTAAGTGACAGCATTTGTGTGTACTGCGACCATACAAGCAAGTCACAGTCTTGTTTTAAGTAAGCATGATTTTCTGGTGAAGTGATCACACCAGTTTAGCCATACAGGAACTGGACTCCACCGACACAACTCTTAAGTTTCACTACTGTATTTTCAACACCCACATGAACTCTTTTAGGAACTAACAAATGTACAACAGTATCGGTTTTACTGGCAATTAAACTGTCGCACTGATTTTGGATAAAGACTGTTGTCGGTAAAAACAAGATTGTGATACAGTGTACTCACAGCAGATTCGGTCTGAGGTTGAACTTCCAGGAGCGTTTTTATCGTATCCATATTCACATCTAGAAACAGAATAAACAGAAATGTAAGTAACAAACTCCCCAACAAACAAAACAATTCAGACATAAACCATAAATTAAAATATATAATAATAAAAAATATATACATTACGGTTTAAAAAGTAAGATCTTTTAATATTTTTAAAAGAAGTATCTTTTGTTCAATAAGACTGCATTTGTTTGATCAAAAATACAGTAATGATAGTTATACTGGAATTACATTTTTTTTTTAAACGGGCTGTTTTGGGTCACCATTGACTTCCATAGCAGAAAAAATACCTTTAATTATTATCAATTATTACTGGTGCTTAATTATTAATATTGTGACTATTAATGTTGAAATCAGATTTGCTTAATATAAGGAAACTGTGTCACCTTCTTCAGGATTTCTTCAAAAGAACAGCATTTATTTAAAAGATTTCTCAGAATAATCCTTTTAAACTGTAGTGCATGTTTTGTTTGGTACGGTACCCATCTAATTATTTCAGTAATTTAATATAAAATGACTCATAATTAATATTTAAGTGCTAGATCAGGTAGAAATAAAAAATGAGGACTTATTGCTTGCAGGTTGCAGGTGTAGATTAAACTCAAAATTACAAAAGTGCCCTTTTCCTTCGTTTAGTGTATGACAACAGCAGTGCTGTTTAAAGAAAAGGTTTTTCTTACATTGTCCATTCCTTGCACGTGACCGCTGCTTCATGGGTGGAGAATGTTCCATTTTTACATGCCTCACACACAGTATCACTTTCTGGAGAACCTGCCAAAAATACAGGAGGAACCAGGATTAAACCACATTCCATTAAAAAGAGCTATGTTTTACAACTATTTAAAGGGTTACTCAAAAATCTAAATCCTGTCATTAATTATTCACCCTCGTGTCATTCCAAACCCATAAGGCCGAGTAACATCTTCGATGTTTATGCCTTCCACTGATGTCCCATGGACTGTTTTACCAATGTTTTTACTAGGTTTCTGGATCTGTGGAGGGTCTGATTGCTCTCTGATATCATCAAAAATATCTTCATTTGTGTTCAGAAGATGAACAAAGGTCTTATGGGTTTGGATAAGGGACATGAGGGAGAGTAATTAATGACTGTGTAATCATTGTGGGGTGAACTAACCCTTTAAAACAATGATTATAAAATCTCTAAATCACATCTGAAATGATGGTCTAAGAGATGTGACACATTATTACTACAGAGGTACAAAATCAACAGAATAAATCAGTAGCAGACATTACACACCTTTTTTGACGACTCTCTGTCCTGGCTGACAAACTGTGTGTTCCCTACAAGTGTTGCAGTCATCGGCTTGCGTGCAGTAGTATCCAGGTTTACACTGGCACTTCATTTGTTTGGTTTTACTGAGGTCAGTTTGTGACTGAAAATTTAAATCTGATTTAAACAGAAAAGCAAGAGGAAAAGCAGAACTTAAATTTAGTTACATTTTAAGCATTTAACAGACACTTTCTGACTAATATTAGTGATTGATATGATTTTTTAAAACTATAATAAATATTAAAATGTATAGATATTAATAGTATGCTATAGCATCACCTAAGGTTTCCATAGATGAATGAATCTAAACTAAACTAAAATAGTGAGACTAAACGTTATCTTTTTTAGACCAAACAGCTTTTTCTCTAGTGTTGCAGGCAGCAGTAATAATTCAACCTGTGGACACTTACTGATGTCACAGCTGGGTTGGCGTTCACATCTGGTTTCGCTCGTGTAGCCGCTCTGATATTCTCCATCTTCGCAGTCCTGACAGCGTGGGTCTTTGCAGTCATCATTCAGCAACATCCTCTTACCTGTGACACACTCACAGTAACTACCCGCTCTGTTTAGACTCGTATATTAACAGAGGACTAAGATTAAGCAAAAACATTGATTGGTTTATTTCGAGGCAACACATGAAACGATACCATCTAGTGAAAGTAAGGCCTGCACAATTAAAACAAGTTAATACTGTAGCAGAGTAGACTACTCTTGTGTAAAGGAAGTAGACTTCATGCTAATACTTCCTCTAGACTATGCCACGCCACATTGAATCACAGTTCGTCCACATACCTGGTCCACACTTCTTACAGCATTCCTCATTCTTCAAATAATGTGTTTCCTTCTCGCAGCATGACACAAGGTACGACAATGCGACCTGTCAAAGGTAAATGCAGAAGGTTTTAAATGAACAAGATATTAAGATATCAAAATCCTAAAAACTTCCTTTGAATGTTTTCCACATGATTTATTATCACCAAATCTTGGATCAATCTTTTTGTCAACTTGTTTTCTTTCAGTAAGCGCAGCTTAGGCCTTCCTTTTTCAAAACTGACTGGGCATAAGCCTTATTGAGCTGAGCTTGTGTGCCTCGGTGAGTGAAAACAAACATCATTTGTGGATAATTTTGCCAACGTTCACTCAGAACCTGAGGAGCTGTGGGATATATGATCAATATGAAACCTGTGATAGGGTAACTGAAAGAAAACAAACTGCCAAAGCAATATATAGTAATATTGTAGCATAATTAGACATTCAGCTGTTTTTTTGTTTGTGTGATCTGGTCATTTTTGACTGGAATCAAGTGTAACAAAGTGTAAAAAAAAAATCCCCTCAAAAGTACAAAAGTATTTAGTCCAATGCGACAATAACTAGCATTTTTTGGGGAAAAAAACCCAAAATCCTCTATGAGTCGAAGTGCCCGGAAAATAAGAGTAAAGTTCATGTGACCGAGGAGGTGGTCCACTCCAAGAAGAATAATTCAACATGTATAAAGTCTATTTTTAAATGTTTAAACCAATGTTTCTCAACCCTGGTCCTGGGCGCCCCCCAACACTGCACATTTTGTATGTTATCTGACACACACATATTATGTACTAGAGTTTCTTCTAATGCACTCGTGACTGAAATCAGGTGTGACAGAAATAATGTACAGTGTTGGGGGCGCCCAGGACCAGGCTGGAGAAACACTGGTCTAAACAAAAGTAAATTCCTTTTATAAACACTTATCATAAAAATACCAACACTATTTAAATATTAATTATGTTTTTGAGCTTTTTAAGGAGACATGCGGTCCCTCAGATCTCCAAACAGAATTAGGGGGGCAAACTTGAAACTGAAACGAATTTATCACACAGGCAATGCGGAAAGTACCCGACAACCCCACCTAGAACGACCGTTTCCACCACAGAAGTCTGCAAACTTACACTAATGCATTAAACGGCTATTTTACAAAATACAATGCAAACGATATCATGCGTATCTTAGACACAGACGCGTTAAATTCTTCTCCAATAACGTTACCACTTTTCTAATCGAAAGTGAAAGTAATACCAACACAAAGGGTAATTGTTTCAATAGAAACGACAATCTAAACGTTCCAAATTCTGCACATGAAAAATAGAAACTGACTCATTGTTACAACGACTGTACGTTATATTGAGTAAAACAACCACTGCGTAATTAACATGTAACGTTACGCACAAAGCGCATAGAGCATATTACATACACTTACCAGCTCACATAGTATGAAAACGCTCTTCATGATGGTAATATCCTTTGAAACCGATGCTCGTAGCCAGTTGTTGATGCCTCACAAACACATCAGATACTAAACAGCCCGCTGCAGATCTTAAACTAAAGCTTGCCAGCCAAAAACGGGTATTTTGTTCCGCAGACACGCCCACATATGACATGTGACCATTTCCCATTTCCCCATATATTCCAAGAAACTCGTATCAAGGCTATTGAATACGTGATATTGAATAAATCAAGGCTATCGAATAAATGTTAAAGGCATTATTTCACGTTTTAAAGAGATTTGTTAGAAAGTTGAGACAAAGAATCGTTAATACCATTCTAGTATAACCTAATCTAGTATATATATATATCATTATTTTATTAATTGAATTAATTAAAAAAGACCCGGATTATAAATTGGAATTGGTTTGTCTGTCAGTCAGTCCAATCCCATGATGTCACTCAACCCAGGCAGAACTTCCCAGCTTGACTTTCTCTTCCTCCTGAAGACAAACGCTATATTGAGTCACGTCACCAGTGGCAAAACGGTCATCTCTTACTTGTGAGTGACATTTATTAATTTGCTTGTTTACTTGCCTGATTTAATGTCACAGTAGCATCATTAGCAAAACAGAAGATAATGGACACTGTGCGACCAAAGCAGAAACATTCTGAGCACTTAGGCCTGCCACTGCATTTGACACTTTTTACTTTTGCATTTTGGACGGAATGTAAACATTTAGTGTTGTTTGAAAGCACTTTTGCAGTACTTTCGAACACACCATTAATTAAATACATTGAGGTTTTTACTAAATGGCAATTAATTTGTTGGGTAATGATAATGATATAATTATAACACAGCATTGTTATTACTAATTAAAAAACATGTTATTAATGCAACACACAGCTCATGAAACAATAATGTTGATACAGAGGCAGCATGATTTGACAGAGTTCACACATTTTGGCACTGTGAGAAATGAAGAGCAAAACAGTATGTGGCTTGAGAGTTTTACAGCCACAGGTGAATCCCACCCCTGCTAAAGGGCTCTCCCCCATAAAAAAAAACAAAACAAAAAAACCCTGGTCTGGACAGCATGGGGAAATCCCAACGTTACAAGGAAGTTGTTTTGAAATGTACATGCATGAGTACTTCTAGGGACATACCATGGAAGAGAAGAAATACACTGAGATCAATGACGTAATTAGCCAGATCCCAACATAATGACATCTGGACTCAGGAACTTCAGATTTTTAAGTCGCGTAAGGCTGATTGTCTCACTTCCTCAAAAGGTGTACTGAGACTATAATCTGAGAATGATTTGACGCATGGCATACTGTAATAAAAGGTGCTAGTGAAAAACCCTTCAGTCCCATGAGGAACACTTCAGAGAATATGGACGTCACATTTTCCAAGTTCGTTAAAAAAAAGTTTAAATTCTCTTTCAAGGCACTGTCTATCGGGCTTGTTTTATAATAAAAGTCTGTAGGCCTGTGTGTTCAAAGTGCAATAAATGACAAGTGTGCAAAAGTTATGTCAAATTCAGCAAAAACACCATAATAATAATAAAAAAAAACAACTTATTTTACATGTGCATGAGAGAACGTCAATAGTTGACACTACACTAGACTACTGGTAAATGAAATAGGATGTAAACACTTCCTTTTTTTTCAGTCTGTTGCTTTTTTGACACGTACAGTCTATTTTAAGTAGGTGTTAATTGACACCTACATACCAAAATGTTTGGGAGTTTTTAGTAATATTCTCCGAAGTTTGTTTTGATTATTCTTAATGTGGTTGTTAAATGCTTCAAAGTGTAAGCCTGTCAAAAAGTTCAAAGAAAATGCATTTTTGTGAGATTAAAATGGTATATTTTTTTACATTTTCACAAGTGTTCACAATGTTAGATTTGTTGTTTGGCCATTGCTACAGCATTATGAACCACTGTTTTCTCTCTGCAACTAGGCAGATAGAATAAGTAGGCTTCAGATTCGATCTATTTGAACAGGGAAATACATAAATCTCAGAATCTAGATCAGGGGTGGGCAACATACTAAATACTTTTGTGGCAGTGCAAAATACTTCAAGGTTATCACTTGAACTTTATTTTCCCTGACATTTCTCTGTCCCTATGTGTATGTTTACTATTTTTTATTTCTTTCATTAACACATCTCCACCTTGTTTCAAAACACATACGCTATATTACCAAAAGTATTGGCACCCCCTTCTAATGAACAGATTTGGCTACTTTAGTAATTTCCATACAAATCTTAATGTTTGAGCATATAGTGATATTCTAAGGAACTGTGTGCTTCGTGTTTATAATAATTTGGACAGGACCCTTTTCTATTCTAATATGACAGTGCCCCTGTGTATAAGGCAAGATTTTAAAACGAAATGATCGATTGTGTCAGTGTGGAAGAGCTTGACTGCTCTGCAGAATCCTATCTGAACACCTCTGGTGTGACTTTAAATGCAGCCAAAAACTCATCACCAAACACCAATGACTTGTACATATGGTTATAGTCACTTTATACATTTACAAAACTGTTGCAACAGAGGTGGAAATAGATTTTAAATGCATGCATTATGTTTACATCTTTGTTGCCAAAGTTTTGGAAGTGTCTTTTTCTGTTCTAAAGAAGGGTGTGTCCCAATAATTTTGTTTTTGGCTTGAAGTCACACCAGAGGTCTTCAGCTGGGATTAGGACTTCCATGTCCTGTCCAAACTGTTGCTATAAAACTAGAAGCACACAACCGCCTAGAATATCACTATTTGCTTAAAGATTAAGATTTGCATTCATGAAATTTACTAAAGTAGTTTTTTTGTTTTTTTTAGTAATACCATGGTGAAACGATATGGTGTAAAACCTTTGTTAATTTGTGGTTACCATGGTTTTACTAAAGTAACCATGTTAATTTTCTTAAGGGCTGTGTTGTTATCTGCCTTAGCTCGCTCTAAACCTGTTATAAAATGATATATTTAATATACATAAATATTTGTCTGCTAAATTCTTCTTGGTAATTTTGCAGTAGGAATTCTGGGTCTGGTCCAAATTCTAATGCTTAAAATGTAAAAAAAAAATACTTTACAATATATATTTAAACATATTCCTTTATTTCAAGACTGCAGTTTGGAAAAACCTTCAGGCTAATGCTGCTAAAAAAGAGGTCAAGGGGACCATGAAGAGGCGACTACACTGGCAGATCATACCATTTTTCTGGAGGCAAACTCAGTGAGTTTAAAAGTCCTATCTCTTTAATCTTGCATACACATGACACACTATGGCACTATCACATACCACAATTCAAATTACATTTTTATGCTGCATTTATTAGATACCTATATATCTGGAAATTTATATTTTTTTATTTAAATCGCCATCACACCACTGCGCACAAACAACAGGGACACCAGAGTTGCACTTGCCTCAAATTTCAAAGGTGAAATGCAATTCTGAAAATGAAACTTGATGGCAGAGAACGAATTTGCTTTTTCAATAAGCCCATCTGCTGTTTTTGAAATACATATTTTTAAATGTAAACCAGTGGATCGAGAAAAAGCTAATGCATTATAAAAACCTAAGCAATTAAGATATTTATTTGTTTATATTTAACCCTTTGGTGCTCCTAGTATTGGAATCACACTTGTACTCCATTGTGGTCGAAAGTGACCAAACACCTGTAAGGTATCCTGTAATTTTTTTCAGTAAAACCATTCTAATTCATTTTTGTTTAATAATATTTTTTATTTTGAGAGGGTTTTGTAGTAATAATTAATATTTATGCCATAATTAATATAAATTTTTTGACATTAAA
>JAUCMS010000030.1:2962337-2982612 GCA_032357445.1 Enteromius radiatus | reverse complement strand
AATAATTAATTAAAAATAAAATACAATAATAACTTAATGATACTTTTAAAAAGGCTGAAATATGAAGTGCATATCTAAAAGTCTTTAAAGTTCTTAATTTGATGTTTTAAGAAATCCTAAAGGTAGTATTATTTTATGGTAGCCTACCATATGGTAAAATAGTTTTTTTAATAATTATGATTATTGCTGGACATCAGTGCTTCTTTACAAACATTAGGCCTACATTATATTTAAGCTGAACTGTGTAGTTTCTTGTATAAATGCAATAACTAATTTAAATGGGTTGTGGGCAAAAAAACATACCGCTTTCAGTTCACAATACTAATATAGATGTTGTTTGTACTTTATTTTAAGTCCAGTTTGTCTTTTACAGCATATTTATTTTGTGTGTGTGTGTGTGTGTGTGTGTCGCCACCTACCGGTTAATCATTGCGCTACACTATTAAGGTCTTTAGACATATTTTGGAAACCCGTTTTATTTTACTCTACAAATTTGAGAGAAAAACCATACATCGAGACAACAGCATTGTAATAATGCATAGTCATATACATGATGCTTAAACAAGAAGTCAGAAAAAGTGTGGAGGTGTATGTCTACTTTCACGTAAGCTGCATGTAAAGAAATTGGCTTGTAATAAATAGACATGCTACATACCAAGTTCTCTAAGCACACCTCTTTTCATCTTTTTCAGATGTCTGCAATCCTCATTCTAACTCAGTATAATATCTATTTTCAAGGTAAAAAGATAATTTATTACGTAATTATCAGGTTTTAATCGTGAGTCGAATATGTGTTAAATGTCGCCCTCTTGTGCGAATGTCCAGTATTACATATAAAAAATATTTCCAGCAACACGGTATCCAATGCCTAAAACATTGCACAAGTAATGCAGTATAGTTTTGATCACATGTGATGTATGTGTTTATTCATATTTCTGCCCCAATTCCTTACTTGAATATTGAAATTGTAGACAAGAAATTACTTTCAGCACACACTGGGGCACCAAAAATAAATTATGATAAAATACAATTGATTACTGACCAATTAAACTGCAGAAAGTTAATGTCATAAAACCTAAAAATAACTAGAAAAATAAATATTGAGGTTCATTTAATCAAAATCAAAAGGAAAATAAGAAATAATATTTTGTTTAAAGAAAATTTTAAGTTTAAAGGTTCTTCTTCTTTTTATTTATTTTTTTACAAAATAGAATCTCTATTTTTTTTTGTTTACATTTTCGGGACAAAACATGACCTGTTTATATGAGATTGGCTCAGTTTTCAATGTTGGAAAAATGTCATTTAAAAGCATTTTATTTTGTCATTATTAATATTTCCCATTATTAAAGATGATTGCATTGCTGTAGCATTTGTTTTGGTTTAATGAAGAGGTTAAGTGGTGTGTAGTTCCTTCAGCTGCCTCAGAGCCGATGTGAGGTGAACTTTGCCCTCTCGCTGAGTGTTACGCGTGACCTCACTGACCTTCAGAGGACTCAGATTCAGATCAAAGATGAGGCTGTAGTTCTGGAGCAGGCGTTTGGCTTGGTCTCTGTCCACATACCCTGAGCACCAGTGATGAAAACTTCAGATTATTGATTTCAGTCTATAATTTCCTATGAGTCACAGTATTTTAGATCACTTTAAAATGTGCTTCAGGCGGACTGTATTTGTGTGATGGGTTTATTACCTGTGTTTTGGGTGTCACACATTTGTAAGGCCATCTCCATCTTCTGGAACCTCTGAAGCCATGGTTCTCTTTGTTCTACGTTCATATCGCTCCTGTCGCTCACTGATTCCAGATCAGTGCTGGCCTCTGATGCATCCCAGATCTCTGCCTGAGAGGATCATGTTCAAAAACATCCACCAAAATGTGTTTTTCTATTTCAGAAAGTTGCCAACAGTATAAAATTATAATATTGTGTGTAGTTTTGCCAGGATGATTGACAGACCTCAACACTTTGCTGTTTCTCTTCTTGTACAGCTTTCTGTATGAACTGCAGCAAGTCTTGATAGCGCACCTGCAAAGCAGCATGGTTAGTAAAAGGCACTAAACAGGACAGAACATGAAATCATTTCACATAAAAAAAATGACAAACTTTAGAATTCCTATAGAAATCCATATATGTATAAAGGCACTTAACTATACATTGAAATAGTAGCCTATAAATGAATCTTTTAATGTTTTTTTAAACCTGAAAATCTGAAAATGTGTCATGTTTAAAAAAAAATAGCAAAATTAAATAAGTAAAATATATTTTCCTTTTTAACTCAACACACAACCATTAATGTCGAAACCACTGGCCACAAAAGTGCGTACACCAGTGAAACTGTCCAAATTGGGCCTAATTAGCCATTTTCTCCCTCCGATGTCATGGTCTCAGGTGTGAATGGGGAGCAGGTGTGTTAAATTTGATGTTATCGCTCTCACTCTCTCATACTGGTCACTGGAAGTACAACATGGCACCTCATGGCAAAGAACTCTCTGAAGATCTGAAAAAAAGTATCATTGCTCTACATAAAGGTGGCGTAAGCTCTAAGAAGATTGCCAAGACCCTGAAAGTGAGCTGCAGCACGGTGGCCGAGAACATACAAGACATCTTCTACTGACGACCAAAGACGCTCAGCATCATATCTAGAGGTTGTGTTTGGGAAATAGAAGTATGAGTGCTTGCCAGCATTGCTGCTGAAGTTGAAGGGCTGGGTAGTCAGCCTGTCAGTGCATCGAATTGGTCGTATTCCAGAAGGACGCCTCTTCTAAAGATGATGCACAAGAAAGACCGCAAACATTTTGCTGAAGCAGACTAAGTACATGGATTACTGGAACCATGGCCTGTGGTCTGATGAGACCAAGATAAACTTATTTGGTACAGATGGTGTCAAGCTTGTGTGGCGGCAACCAGATGAGGAGTACAAAGACAAGTGTGTCTTGCCTACAGTCAAGCATAGTGGTGGGAGGGGTGGTGTGGGGCTGCACTGGGGAGCTACAGTTCATTAAGGGAACCATGAATGCTAACATGTACTGTGACATGCTGAAGCATGTCTTCAGAGACTGGGCCACAAAGCAGTATTTCAACATGATAACGACCCCAAACACACCTCCAAGACGACCACTGCCTTGATAAAGAAGCTGAGGGTAAAGGTGATGGACTGGCCAAGCATGTCTCCAGACCTAAGCCTTATTGAGTATCTGTGGGGCATCCTCAAACGGAAAGGTGGAGGAGCACAAGATCTCTAACATCCACCAGCTCTGTGATGTCATCATGGAGGAGTGGAAGAGGAATCCAGTGGCAACCTGTGAAGCTCTGGTGAACTTCTAAGGCAGTGCTGGAAAATAATGGTGGCCACACAAAATATTGATGCTTTGGGCCCAATTTGGACAGTTTCACCCAGGGGTGTACTCACTTTTTTTTTTTGGCCAGCGGTTGGACATTAATGGTTGTGTGCTGAGATGTTTTGAGGGGACTGCAAATTTACACTGTTATACAAGTTGTTCATTCACTACTTTACATTGTAGCAAAGTTTTGTCACGTGAAAAGATATAATAAAATATTTACAAAAATGTGTGGGGTGTACTTACTTCTGTGAGATACCGTGTATGTGTAATATATATATATATATATACAGAGCAGAAATAATGTCACCATGACAAACAAACATGTTAATTATGAAAACAGTCAGGGGTGTGCAGTGTAATATGAAACTCGTATATGAAATGAGAACAATTAATTCAGCATTCAAGTTTAGATTTCTGATTTAATCAATGGGTTTGATTTTTGCTGAATCCATATGAAACCGAAATTGTATAATGACTCAAATAATATTTTTTGCTGTAATTCTCAGATGTTCTGCTTGTTAAGTGATCTCCAGTACCTGCTCCGGGTCGGTGGTGTTACTGAAGGACTGGAACATACGGGCCAGTGTGGTGAGCTTCAGAGGGATCTGCAGTCTGAGGAACAGACATGTGAGTTCTGACTGATGGATGGTTCCTGATCGGGACGGATCGAGCGATGTCACTTCCTCCTCCATGATCTGGAGTGTTTGTGGTTCCAGATCCTGCAGTTCCTCTGAGACAGATGAGAGGAGGCAGAACTCTGGACTAGATATGATTGGCTCCTCTGCCTGGACATGTTGAGTAAGATTTGGTTTTAGAGATTGTGTTTTTAACTTAGCATACACTATCAAAAGTTTGTGGTCAGTAAGTTTTTTTCTACAGAAATTAATAATTGTATTCAGCACGGATTCAATAAGATGATAACTATATTTTAGCATTACAGGAATTAATTACATTTTTAAATAGAAAACAGGAATATTTCACAATATTACAGTTCTACTGTATATTTAAGCAGCATTGGTGAGAGTAAGAGTCTTAAAACAAACACTTTCTGACCTCTTTTGAACAGTAGTGTTTGTTTGATTTGATTAAAGACAGCATGCACATTATGTCTTACCCGTGGCTCCATAATATGAGGATTTCGCCTGAGTTGTTTTGAGGAGCCCATGTTGGTTGTGGACTTCAGATGTATGTAGGATCGAGATCGATCTCCACAGGGTGCCGTCACACACCGTCTGTCAGCAACCTGGATCATTACCAAACCATCAGCATCCAGCTATCCTCTGACTATATAGCACATTTTTTCCTTCTAGTAAACATTGGGAAGTGGATTTCTGAACCCTGGACAGCGCTGTTATTTTGATTGGTGAGTACCAGGTTTCAGTAGCATGGACACTGCAACCATTTGACCTCTAAAGTCATCTGAAAACTGGTCAATGACAATCACACCGTGGTAAACAGTGGTTAAGTTTGTGAGCTGGATATTATGTTTAGCAGTCAGTAGTTGATTTTTTTTTTACCTGTCTGAGGGCATCTAACAGGTTTTCTGTGTGCTCAACTGGTCTCAGATGCTCCAGGTCATGAGAAGGTGATTTTCTGCTTGAATCTCCATCTGTGACTCTGTTAGGTGGACTGTGCTCCGAGCAGTTTGTTACCTTAAGATGATCTGTAGGACTGTTTATAATATTAAACGCATAATTATTGCTAATACATGTATAATGGTAAATACAATAGCAATGTTAAATGGCATTTAATTTAATTTGTATTTTTTCCTGCACCATTTGTGCCGTAAACAATAATAAATAAATAAATAAAACAGTAGTAAAAGTATTTATTATTATTAAATAATCTGCCAATATATTAATTGTAACTAATAAAATAAATTCTACATAATATAAAAATGGATTTATTTAAAATATATTTAGATTAGTGGTGGGCTGTTATCGGCGTTAACGCAAGACTCTTATCACACGATAAAAAAAAAATATTGCCGTTAATCTATTCACAAATGTTGGGAGCTGGGTCTATTGTATGCAAGCTATGATGACTTTCACCTTGATATTTTAGTGCAGATGTATACCTAGCCGAATTGCACTGTAACCCTATTCGGACGGGACTAGTTTTCTAAACTACTGGACGTGTGAGCTTCGACTCGTATCACCTGTTGTGATCTTCATGTACCATTTCGGAAGGGACTAACATCTCTGTGTTTATCACAGAGGTGAGAGGATCTGTTTTGTTCATCTGGGCGTCACAGAGATCACGTGCTCTGAATGCGTGCATTGCTATAGTCATTCATATCTTCTTAATATTTCATAATTTTTTTTTTGTACCTTTTTGTCCCTTCAGTAAAATACTTAATTTGTTTCCCACCAACAATCTTCACCACCAGCTGTGGCATGATGAGCTTTCCTGTGGTTTTCCATTCATCCATGATGTGGGAAGCTCCTACAGAGAAGATAACGAGACACGAGTGATTGTTCAAAAACACAGATGCGTATATTGGGCATGAAAAGGCATTGCATGCTTAAAAATGTTTGAATGTCACTGCATTACATGACAAGATGTCAAATCTCAGAACTATTGCAATTTAGGCAATTAAAAAAACAAAAACAAAGGCAATTTGACAGTGTCAGTGATTCTTTTTGATGATGTACCTAAATGTACAGCACTTTGGTCAGTCGTGTGGCTATTGTAAATGTGCTATATAAACTAAACTAAACTAAACTAAAACTAAACTGATTATAAATCTATCAAATATGCTTATATAATGCTATATGATGCTGTGAGTCTGGTTGGTGTTTGAATGCTGAAAAGAAGCAAAGAAGACATCAACTTACCTACTATGACTGAATCTCTGTTTTCTGTGTTTTTAGGTCTATAAAACAGCTCTCTTAACAGACCAGCGCCCTTGTCCTGAGCTGATATGTGTATGAGATACGAGCACGGGTGAGGTTAGGAGCAGCAATATCAACAAATAAGAGCGCAGCCTGTTCTCTCTAGGGTTCTCTGGACTCCAGGGGTACAATCTTAACTGTGCCATGGTTACCCGACCAGCCCAACCTCTCTGCCACAGCCACTTTCAGTACATGCACAGATAAGAGTGATTTATTACAGTCCGCTTCTGATAGAAAGTCATTCCGCCTGACTACTCAATGATAAGCTAAGTAAAAGGGTTTTAAAAGCCTAAAATTGGTCTTTTAGCTTGCTTACTGAATGCCAATTGTAAATAATGGTAAATAGCATTTTGTATTGTTATCGTTTTATTATTATTATTATTATTTTATTGTTATTTGTTCAATATTTTATTATATTGTTTATCATTTTATTTATTTTGCCCTGCAACAACAATAATAAATGAACTATTATAATTTATTTATAGAATATTTCTATTTTTCACGAGCTTAATATTATATTATATTTTATTTTTGTCTCCTTAGTTTTGCTGATTATTGTTTATTTATTTTGCACTGGAATAATAAAAATACATTCATATTATATTATGAATACATCCGTGAATTTTATGTATTATTTGAACCCTACAAAGGTACTATATATTTTTTTCAAATAATAATAATATTTTGAATGAACTTATTTTATTAAATTTTTTCTGGACTACACAATGATAAGATACAACTAAAAAGTGTTTATATGGCAAATGTTGTAAATTGGAATATAATACATGTCTACAAGGTACTTAAATTAAATATGTCTGGCAATATGCTAAATCTATAAATAGACCATCTCTAACTCTATAAATAAATATGTAACATACTTTTAAAATATTCATTTATTTAGGCCTTCACCAGTCAGTAAGGCCGGCGATATGAACTTCCACCTCTAGGGGGCGACCTAACACAGGAAGTATGTATTTAATTCCCACTCATTCCCAGTACTTTCAGGTCAAGATGACATTATTAATCAGCAGCTCACTGCTCATAGATTTATTTATTGTTCTTCAGTTCCATGGTGAATGAAGTCTTCCAGCCAGTGTTCCCATCACGCTGATCCTATCAGACCTGTACTCCTAGGGTGTAATTATTTTATCCATCAAGATAAATGACTAGCCTGTAGTTTATTTGATGGCAGTAAAGCTGCTAATAGAATCAGTTTTAATTTTAGCACAATTCTTGATAAGCTACAGGGAGGTACAGACAGGTAGAATTGGGTTAATTACCCGTGGAGGACCTCAAGCTAGTTAATCCGCTCTCTTGGATTGAAACGTGAGAGCAGAATGTGCTTCTGATTGGACTTGCAGTGGTCATTTGAAAGGCCAGCACGTGGTGGATGAAGAACACAAGTCTATTAAGCGCAGCGGTTCTCTATTTTGTTTGATTTGTGCAAATTAAGGCGTGAAAGTGGCTCTTAATGAATGCGGAAATAGCCGGTTTTGGGGAGCATCAGTAGTCGCGGCACATCTCAGTGTTTCTGCCTTTCTAAACGGCTTAACACGGTTGAAGTGTGAAAGTCAGACGGCTAATTCTGATCTTAATGATCAAAATGCGATCCAGCCGGCGGAGACTCGGACTCACTCCACAAGGCAGATTGCACAGCCCAGAAACCTCAAAGGAGCATAAAATCACAGCGCAAACACACAGAGTTCACTCCAACTTCAGAGGCAGGCAAAGACGGTTAAAAAAAGATGAAAGAGAGAGAGTTGGTTAAGATCTGGGATGGCGACTGAAAGACTGCAGGTTCAAACCTCCCAAGAGGTGGTTGAGGAAGTCCACTGAGACTCTGATCTGTGGTTAAGATTCTAATGAATGTGTAAAGATTCAGAGTGGAATTCTGTCATCATTTGGAATCAGTCCTGATGGGATAAATCCTCTTAGAATTAAATAAGATCCAAGTGGATAAACTGAAATTACTACAGGATTTTTCTAGCGAATGATCTTTATCAGAGCCTTGCTTGTATTTGAATAATGTACTTTTGTTATATTGGAATGCTCACAGTCCTTCTGGAATGCATTTTTTTTTTCAAAGAAATTGCCTGTTCAATGCATAATAAAATAAATAAAAAGAAATAAATGAAAAAAAAAAACAACGCAATTGACCTCAGAATAAAGAGAAAATATTTTCTCTGAATTTCAATATTCTAGGTAATAAAATAAAATAAAATTAATGATAATAAAAAAACAACAACAACTTTTTAATTTTTTTTCTGCAACAGGATTTATAAAGCTAACCTGCAGTGTACAGAAAAATATTATAAATGAATAATAATCAAATAAGTATATTATTTTGTTTAAAATGTAATTGATTTCATTTTGGGGATTTTAGTTTTTAGGTGTAAGGAAGCACCTTCAGTTTTTCTTGAGTTTTACACTATTTCAAATTTTCTTTTTCCTTTTAGGAGATCCATAGTATTATTTATATATATATATATATATAAAGTTATAATTTCATTAAAAAATTGTCTGTACGATTTATAAAAACTGTACTATCATTAAACATAAACTTATAGACATAAATTTATAAACATATTTAATACATTTCATGCAAAATTGATTTCATTTTAATTTAATCAAATTTTATTTTGTCTTACAACAGCATTTACTTGCAGCATATGTGACCCAGGGCCACACAGGATAGGATAGTATTTGGCTGAGATACAGCTATTTGAAAATCAAAATACTGACAAAAAGTTGAAGTTAAGTTCTTAGTTCTTATGCAGTATTACTAATCAGAAATTAATTTTTTTTGTTTTTACTGTAGGAAATTTACAAAATATCTTCATGGAACATGATCATTACTTAATATCTTATATAAAGATTTTTGCCATATAAGAAAAATCAATAACTTTGACCCATAAAATGTATTTTTGGCCATATTGCTATACCCGTGCTACTTGTTTTATGCTCCAGGCTTAAATATATAAAACGATATTAGTAATTATTAATAAAATAAATATTTTATTTTCTAAACATGTATTTATTATTGTTTTAATTATTACTTATTTCTCTTACAACCGGTTTTGTAAAATTGTCTTGTCTGGTGATAAAAGACCAAAATTTGATTTCATCTTGGTTTAGAGCTGACATTATTATTCATTAATTCCACTTTGCACCAGAGACCTGTGAAGATCCCATGAAGATTTCTAGTTTGTAATTGCTCTGAATAAGTGCATCTGCTAAATGTCTTGAATGTAAAGGTTACTCCAAAAGCACTGTCTTTTTTATTACTGTAAGTCACTGTAGGTAAAAGTGTTAAAGAACTGACTAATTAATCATTAGGGTGAGTCAGTTTGAACATGTGCATCTGAGTGTAAGAATAAGTTGATGGAGGTCGTGACAGAGGCGGCGTGAGAGACTGAAGAAGAGTGTGTGTGTGTGTGTGTGATAGAAGGACAGTGATGTATAAAAGGAAGGTGCCGTGGAGACTGACAAGGTGATGAATCACCACTTTCATCCTTTTTTCATCCATCTGACGACATCCCATTATCATCCAAACCCTCACACACTTACACATAAACTGTACCAGGACGGCGTTTCTTTGGAGAGCAACCATTTAAACATTTGTGTGTGTGTGTGTGTCTTCGTTCTGTACAATGGGACATAAAACACCTTTGAAACATGGAAAAAGAGAGGAAACTGAATTTGATGCGGTTTCCTGACATTTCTTATAGCACAATGTGATTCAGACTGGTTTCATGGCGTTTATTCACAACATTAATCACGTAAGTATGTTTGGTGTCTTACAGACTGACTGATAGGGCTGAAATGAAGATGAATGAAAACCACAAGGCTGATAGTTGTCACATTCAAACACTTAACTTAGGTCGGTTTATTTAAGTAATCGTTTTTGTTTCCGTTCATGCTTGTAGGCCTTTACAAATGCAAAGTCATTCTGGTTTGGGGTTGTGTTGAATGATAAATCTTTGGAGATTCTGTTTAATGTGTTTCTATCGGGCTGAAATCATAATGATATGTTTAACGGTGTCCTGATAAGGTTGGTTGAGCATTAGCGAGGATGGGATTTCTCTGTTGTTTGACACTTTCCTGGGCTGTAATCTCATATCAAGATTTCATGTCTTCTCATTTCAAAAGCAGACACAAGCTGCTCTGTCTTACATACAGTTTATTTAGCTGTGAGGATGACCAGTGTTTATTATTCAAAACATTTATGATTACAGCCTCGTTTGTGGAGTTGATTTTTGTAAGAGATCTTGTCACGAGTAAGAGTACCTTTCTGATGGTCAAACAAACAGACTCATAACCTTTAACCAGCTATAATCGAGTTTATCACAATTCTGAAGAAGAAAAAAAAAATCACACAATTGAAAGTCAAATCATCTTTATTTATATAGCAAATAATACAATGCTTTATAGTGTCAATAGGGACATAGTTTGTCAAAAGTCAGAATTGTGAGACATTGTTATACAGTAGCGGAATTCCACATGGTTCAGATGTTGCTTAATATGATGCGTAAGATCTCATCACTTGTCGATGCAACAAAAGTATTGTTCTTTGTTAGTTCATAATACCTAATGCATTGGTGTTGAAAAGTCAAACTATTGTAAAGTGTTTTAAAATTTTGCTCAAAGGGTTTCTCCATCCTAAAATTAATTATTTACCCCCATGCCATTCCAAACTCATAAAAGCTTTGTTCAACTTCGGAACACAATTTAAGATATTTTGGATTAAAACCAGGAGGCTTGTGACCGCCCCATTGACTCTTAAGTCATAAACATTGTCAAGGTCCAGAAAAGTATGAAAGACATCAGCAGAATACTCCATCTACCATCAGTGCTTCAACCGTAACGTTTTGAAGCTATGAGAATACGTTTTGTATAAAAAGAAAACAAAAATAATGACTTTATTCTGAATATTTAATTATGACTTTTGTACTTTTCTGGACCTTGACAGTGTTCATTACTTGGCAACATGGGCAGTCATAAGCCTCCAGGTTTTTATCCAAAATATCTTAAATTGTGTTCCAAAGTTGAACAAAGCTCTTACTGGTTTGGAACAACATGAGGCTAAGCGGTTAAAGGGGTCATATAATGCCAGTTTTTCACAAGCTGATATGATTCTTTAGGGTTATAATGAAAAGTCTGTAAAAATTTTTTTTTTTTTAATGACCCCGCCCCAACCCGCCCCGCAAATAAAGTGACAATTTCTTTACCCGCCCCCAACGACCTGAGCATCACTAGCTGTAGCCTTCTCCCACGTCTAGACCAACCTTACGAACGTGTGACTTAGCTAAGAGATACTTAGCGTACGAACGTTTCGGGAAATGCGCCATAACGTTAAGAGAGAGGTTAAGGTACAACTTAAGAACTACTTAGCGATAAGAAGCTTTCGAGAAACTGGGCCATGTTCATTATTACATTCAACAACAAAACACCTCAATCTCTTAGGCGACTTGCTTGTCTCTGCATCTCAGACCGAGTGTGAAACACTGCTGTCAATCAGCAATCGTAAATGTTGACATCACATGGTCAGACAGCTCGATTTGAGGAAGGGGAACACATTTAAGGAGACATTTCACACATTTAATTTCAAATAACTTGTAAAAGTGCGTCTGGCATTATATGACCCCTTTAATGACTAAATTTTCATTTTGGGGTGGAGTAACCCTTTAATGCCAATAGCCTTGGATTAGTGCTTTTAAATAAAAAAAGCATAAAAAGCACATGAATTCAGTATTGACCAATCAACATCCAGGATCAGCACTAAGATCTTTTTTGCAATCGCTCATTATTACACGTGGAAAATGAATGATTCTGGAGGGATGTGTTTCCCATCAGTGTGATGTATTACACGCAGCAGCTTTTTCCTTTAATAATGTCGTTATTTCTGTCACTCTTGTTGAAGAGTTCTGTAGCGGCGATCTGCAAGACGGTCTCTAATTGATCAGCTTGACAATTAAACACAGAACAAGGCCTGTCTCTCTGTTTGTCTCTCTCTCTCTTGCCTGTCTGTCTTTGTATGTCTGGCAGCAGCTGCTCTGAATCAGGTTATCCTCTGACAGATAATGGATGTAGCCGGTATCTAAGCATGCTCCCCAAAGCCAGCTCAATCCCTCCAACAAGATAAAGCCGACAAATTACGCGGCCTGAAAAAAACTCGCAGGAGGAAAGCCTGAGAAAGAGGCAAGGATGTAAAGAAAAAGAGGACACAGGTGAGAGAACAAATGTGCTTAGAGATTAATTGATAATTTGGTGTGTGATTCTCTCGTCGTTAACCTTTAGCACAGCGCAAATGACGCGTCACTCCATTTAAACAATGGGGTTGTCCTCCGCGGCTGATTGTGTATCTGCTGTCAGGAGGAGCATTGATCAAGAGCTCCACATCAGTCTAAATGTGCAGGAGTCTCTTAGCTCTCCGTTCATTCATCACACGAGCCTCCTCCTGCTCGCGTCCATCCTTATTAATGTCCTCTATGAATGTCAGCACCTCCCTCGTAAGTACGGCCAAGGGAGAGCGTCTCACATCCTTCATACTTCCTCAAGGTCTTCAGGAGTTTTAGGGAAACTGACAGTCTGGTGCAGAAAGTTTTCCAAAGGGCTTTTAAAGGGACAGTTCACCCATAAATTAAAACTGAAGTCATAAATGTTGCCTCTTTGTCGCCATCTATGTTTGAAAACTGGAATTAAAGTAATCCAGAGTTATATTTCCTGAGTGAAGTTGTACTTTCCAGCGCAGATGAATCTAATGTTTTGAGGTGAATGTTTAGCTGTCAATCACCACCAGAGTGAATCCTGTACTTTGTAATTCTAGCCTACGTTTTGGAAAATATGACCTAAATAAGTTTTTATTCTATATTGTAAACTCAACAAGTAAGTCACGGTTTGTTCTGACCAACTGAAGAAACAATCATTACAATCAATTGTGCAACCAATGGTGAATAAATCTAACAATCGGTTAGTTCATATCACATCAAAACACGCTAATTATTATTATTATTGTAATACATTGTAATAAAATATTGTAATACTAATTGTCCCATCATTCCAATTATAATAAGAAATTCTTTTAATCCAAAAATCAAACTATGCTCCCTTCAAACTGGTTGTGTTTAAAATACAAATCTTGCGTAATCCCAGGTGATTTTTTTAGACATTTAATTATTCCAGCTGCTGTGAGAATAGGCTGCAGGATCCTTAGGTGAATTAGCTGATAGTCTATACTTTCCAGGACAGCTTCTTTATGTTTACAAATATATAATGACACAGAGCCATGCTTGAATTTCTTGTGAAAACCTACCTGTACCACTCAAATTACAAAACATAATTAGATTACCGTTGTGAATCAGGCTAAAAAAAGGCTGGTTATATACTTACCGAAATATTGATTTTGGATCATTTTTAACCAATAAAGTTACAGACTGCAGCATTAAAATAGCTGCATTGTTAAAGGCTAAGAAATCCCATTAAAGTTTTTTTTTTTTTTTGGTAACTAACATTTATTTGTAATTTTATAAGGCTGTGATTGAAAGTGTGCTAACTTTCTCAATTACAGTGTGGTTTGATAGCTCCACAGCTCAGCAGAGAGGTCAGATTAGTACCGGCCCCTTAAAAAATTATTGGTTGTGATCTTCTCACCATTTATGATTTATTGCAGATTTATGTCTCGTCTTTGCAAAAACATAAATAAAGGTGCATGGAAACATTAAGATGTGGGTATAATTTCCAAAATGTTTTGTTCTCTTGAGCACATTCAGCACACAATGCAAATTGTTTGCATATCATTTGCAATTTTTTTTTTAAACTTAAATGTCCATTTTTTTTTTCCTATTTTATTTTACATTGATTGAATTTAATTTTAATTTAATTAATTTTTAATTTTGTTTAATTATATTTTATTTATATTATGTTTAATTTTTTATTTAAATATAGCTGGTGAAAAATGTCTTAAAGGCTGGTTTCATAAGATTTATTATATCATCATGCAATTACTTTAAAAATGCTTTAATGGGGTTTTATTAATTCTTTTTTGAACTTGATCACTATATATTGTCATTGTATGGAAAACAGATATATGAACATCAAATTTTCTCCTTTTGTTTTCCACAGAAGAAAGTCATACTGGAATGAAATGAGGGTGAGTAAATGATGAAATAAGTTTCATTTTGGAGTAAATTATGCCTTTAATGTCACCTTGGAAGATTTTCTCTTCTTTTGTTTGAGATTTCAGCCCCCCAGAAAAAAAACACGCTGACCTGATTCGAAAATTACCTGAAATTGTCTCAACATCAGTTGTTTTTTGTCTTGCAATAGGGATTGTTGCTGGAAATATCTGGAGCAGGTCCGCTGTGACATAATTATTCAAGGAGCATTTTGTCTAACCTTCACAAATGACGGCGTTCATCCATTCAAAGCCTCGCGTTTGGGTGGGAAATGTAGCAGGACCGGGGTTCAGTGTGGGACCTCAGGAGGCAATGAAGCAATACATTTCCATCTTTCTGAAGGTCACCTGACCTACATGTGCTACAGGAAGTTGAAAACATTTTTTTTACTGCCAGTTTGAACAGATTTATCAGTGTCATAGCTTAAAACGCAAGTAAGTGCACATATTTTGTTACTTTTAATACTTTTGTCAGTGATGCTTTGTAAGGGATAAATCAAAACTGACCCTGTTTACTTTATCAGTAAATGTTGTTCTAAACAAAAGCATTTTAAAACTCAATTTAGCTGTGAATGATGTTTCTTGACAATGATTTTGGTGACGTTTCATGTTCCGGACCTTTTACGCCATTACTGAGTTATTTTAGTTGTTCTAGAAATGGCAATAAATAATATAGGAGAGCACTCACATATCGGTCTCAGAGATGCAGCTGACCTAGAAAGACAGTAAAAACACAGGAGGAAAATAGACAAAGGGTATCTTCAGCCCGTCACCATGTGCTCAAAAACCCTGTGGTGTTCAAAGTCACCTAAGACCTGTTGGAAACAGTGTGTAAATATTCACTATATTGCAATAACCATATACAAGAGTCTTCCATCCACTTAGGCTGCCTGATTGACAGGTAAAGTGACTAATGCTGCATTCAAGCCCTTTGGAAATCATAATTACAACATGATGTGCGTTCAAATCATTTTTGCTAAAGTGAAATGTTTTTGCTCTTTAATGTACTTCTGGAAGCATTTTCACACTAATGCATCATAATGAAGAGCAAAGGATATGCATTTAGTGAGTAATCAATGTTTTGTCACTCTTGTTCTCACAGAGAATGATGGGAAATGTAGTTGGATTGCACAAGTCTGTCTCCTCCTGAATCTAAACTGCTAGTGTTTTCTAGCATTTAGTGTTAGCTCTATTGCATTTTTTAAACTGTTCTCTAAATGTGTACAAAACTGTTTATTCAGCAAGGGCACACTATATTGACCAAAGCAGTTCTTTTGAAATTTCTGTTCATCAAACAGAAACAATTCTGGAAAAAAAGTCTCCCCAAAATATTAAGCACAACTTTTGTCAGCATTTATAAAAAAAAAATTTATTTGACCATCGAATCAGCATATTTGTAGAATTTCTGAAGGATCATGTGATACAAGACTATTCATCTAAAATTGTTATATGGTTTACGCACATAGATTAGTTGGCACAACATTGATAACAAGAAATGTTTCTTGAGTAGCAAAACAGCAACTTAGAATGATTTATGTACACTGAAGACTGGAGTAATGATGCTGAAAATTCAACTTTTTATCAAAAGAATAAATTACATTTTAAGGAAGCACTGGAACAGGGTGAGGCACCGTTAATACGTTGAATGGTAGTGCAGCCCCCTCCAGCCAATGGTGCCATTCCTCCAGTGCTAACTTGATGGCTAGGAGTTCATGATTCCCAATATCATAATTTACCTCAGCCGGGCTAAACCTTTTGGAAAAATAGGTGCATGGAAGGAGTTGTGGCGGGTTCCCTTGCTGCTGGGATAGAACAGCAGCTACGCCGGTGGTGGAGGCGTCTACTTCCACAATGAAGGGGAGTTCAGTGTTTGAATGGGTAAGAAGGTCCAGGACAGAGACAACCGGAACATCTCATGCATAAAGTTCTGAAAAATAGAGGGGGCGTTAACAAGTCCGTAGGGCATGACTAGATATTCATAGTGCCCAGTGGGCGCGACAAAGGTGGTCTTCCACTCATATCCCTTTCTTATTAAAATATAGGCACTGCGGAGGTCGAATTTTGTGAATATGGAAGCTCCACAGAGCATCTCCAGAGCGGCTGGGAAGAGGGGAAGGGGATACTGGAAGAGGACCGCAAGCCTCCGTCCTTCTTAGCCACAAAAAAGAAGCTAGAAACAGCAGCGGAAGTGGAAGGGAGGATCTAACCCTGTTCTAATGCCTCGCTAATGTACTCCTCCATGGCCTTTTTTCAGGAAGAGAAAGGGGATAGATCTTTCCTTTGGGCACTTGCTCACCTGGAATCAGATCATTTGCACAATCCCATGGCTAATATGGTGTTAATTGGGCAGCTCTCTTGGGGCAGAACGCAACATTAAAAGGAGCATATTGACTAGGGATGTTAACAGAATGCTTTCAAGGGGGCTTTCGATGGAGGTAGCATTCAGCTTGAGAGATATGGGGGAACTCAGGGGTAACTTAGGGGTAGCAGTCCAGCCAGCAGTGTTCGCCCCACTTCAGCACTTCTCCTGACCGCCAAGAGAGGATGGGATCATAACACCCATGGGCGCCCTAATACGACATCTGATGTTTAGCCCTCCAGAACCAGTAGGAAGATTTCCTCCATGTGACATTGTCCAACTTGAAGTAATTCAGGGCCTGCTTGGAGATTAACCCGATGTTGTGTGAGGGGTTTGGTTGTGATTGATTCTAGTTGATACTTCATGTTAGTGGGAGAAGGTTTAAGACCAAGCCACCGGCAGAGGTGCTCAGCAATGAAGTTGCCAGCAGACCCCGAGTCGAGGAGGGCAGCAACTGAAACGGAAGCAGTGGGAGCAGTAAGCGTGACAACAGTGGTTAAAGGATGAAAATTTTTAATTTTGTTTTGTATCACTCACCACAGGTCATGGAGGTCTTCGGGGGCACTCCCGGATGAAGTGCCCACTGCCCCCGCAGTACAAGCACAGGCCTCGACTCATTCGGAGTTGGTGTTCTTGGAAAGTCATACGTCTCTTGTCTATTTGCATGGGTTCTTGGTTGGGTTCTGGAGGGCTTGGGTTCTCCGGCTGGCGGGGAAGCATAGCTGTAGTGCTCAGATCATCGCGTAGATAGCGTTGTAGGTAGGAAGAGCAGCGAATTTTATTTTGGATCTCGATTAATCGTTTGACAGCACTAATATTAATGTAGAAAATAGTTATTTTAAATTGCAATATATATTTTTATTTATTTATTTATTTTTAAGTGCCCCTGTTATGGATTTTTAAAAGCCTTTCATCCCTGTAACACAGCTGTAAGTGAATGAAAACATCCTGCAAAGTTTTAAATCTGAAATCATTGGAGGGGTTTGGAAATATTTACTGTTAAACAAACCATTTGGGAGTCATTGAATGAATAAGGTTAAAATGCTTTTAATTCTAAATAAAAGTGTTTTTTAACCTTGCATGCATGTCAACATGTTGTTTGGGACTCCCAAATCCAAAATATGATCCTTTCATAATCTATAATAGGGGCACATTAAAACAGATCAATCCCCAGCATACTGCGACTGTATTTGATGTAATATCTTACATTGCTTATAAGTATGTTTTAATTAAAACAGTTATGAATTTAAATGAACTCTTTGTAGGTCTGCCGTCAGAGCTGACACTATATTTGACAAAATTCAATGGAAGAAATTAAGTTTGATATTGAGCTGAATGAGAGTTGAATAAAACCTCTTTTTTCCGTGAAATTTTGAAGAGTAAATGTTCGGTTTTCAAAGAGCTGTGGCTCACGGATGATTGCCTTCCCACCTCTATGTCATTTCATGACAGTGTGTGAATCCACCGCTGATAAGAAAGCTTTACTGACAGAGAGACTGACGGTCTGTCATGGGCTCATTGCACATTGGAAAAAGCCTGTCGCTTGATCGGGTTTAACTCGCTACTAAAAGGGGTCAGCGCTAGATTTACCCGAGGTGCTCATGCGTTTCTTTAAATGCTAACCAATGCAAATGGCCTCATTGTTATCTCTCAATTATGCCAAATTATTTTAATCCAACAATACTTTAGATCCGTAATGTGTGCCGGGAATGACGGATGCCAGCTGTTCTTCAAACTCGGACAATGCCTGTTTGAGCTGAAGCATTGATGGCTTCTCTTTGCAATAGTGCTGAAGCTCACCCAGGGGACGAGGACGGATAATGGAAGTTCAGAGCCGAAAAGCTTGAGGGTTTGCTGGGCACGCCACGTGCCTTTTCCCTCTGGATCCACCTGAAGAGAACCTGAAGGATTCATCCAAATGGCACAGAAAAGCATAAAAAGAAACTGGAAAGGCTTGTTTGAAATGCTAAGTTTTGATTTCATTGAAATGTATCAGATGGTTTAGTGTTTCTGCATTCAGCAAGTTAAACAAAAGCTAATCTTGGATGTGTACACAATTTTTTTTATTATTATTAGTAGTACTTAATTCACATCTGCAGCTAATCCAATACATAGTACACTGACTCAAGTTGACATAGTGTCTCAAACTCTGTATTTCATTGCAAATATAGGTCACACTTTATATTAGGTGGACTTAATTACTATGTACTTTTATCAAAATATAGATAGATCAGTTAATCTTCTTTAAAACCAGTTTTGGATTTCATATTCGAAACTCATTAAAGGGTCATATGATGTCATGTGATTTGGTGTATTTGGTGTAATGCAATGTGTTTATGCAGTTCTCATGACGTGATGTCGGGTGGAGTGCTGGATTTTTTTGACTCTAGCCAGATTATTACTTCCCTAGTATTGGTAGGTTAGTAGGACGCAGGTGTGGGGGAGGGGTTAGGATTAGTAGTGATTTCGAAGAGGGGAGTAATAATAGACCTTTTCATGTTTCTGTGTTTCTCCACAGCAGAAGTCGTCATAGTTGGGTTAACTTTGAAGAGCAGGGAATGGGAGAGTACCACAGATATATTTTTTTGCATTCCCATTTGTTCAAATGGCAAAAGAAAAACTCCATGTTAGTGTTGAGAGAGACTGATAATGGCAGTAAGAGCAAACAATGTCCCTCTGTCCCTCCCATAGATGCTGCATTAGAAACACCCTTGCATTGGCTTAAACTATTTTTTTTTATTTTGTGCTAAAGTAATATAATACAAAGAATGGTGTTATGAATGTACAAACATTTTTGAAAAAATACAAATATGAAAAACTTTTAAGAATTTACAATGCTGATGATCCGTAAACCTGTCATTACAGTCTTGTGAAAAGGGTCCATTTGGCAGGGAGTTGAAAATCGGGCGCAACACCGGCGCTATGACACAAAAACAATAAAACACATTACAATTAAGGCACTTGTTGCATCCAGTGGAGACATAATTACTGATTATCATGACTTAGTACTGTCTTTGCACGTCGCATTGCATTGTCTCTCTTAAAACTAACACCATGATGTCTGCATTCGTGATCAGAGAAACGACAAACAGCAAGCACAACCCTTCGCTGCTCAAAACTCACGTCTGAATAGTAAGCAGCAGGTTCTTGTAATAACAAAACCTAACATACTTAAAGGTTGTGAGTCAGAAGCTCCAGACTGTTCTTGCAGAGGTAGAATTGCTCCACTGCTCTCTGTGCACAGCAAAGACTATTCTCCAGGTTTTAGGAGTCTGTCCTTCATTGAACAAAATCTAATATTTGTGTTGAACGTCTCGGTTACGTATTGTAACCCTCGTTCCCTGAGAAGGGAACAGAGACGTCACGTTGGGGACCGACGAATAGGAATCTTGCTTCAAGATGTCCAATCTACTCTGCGTGTATAGAAACACGCCAATTAAATTGGCTTACGCTGATTAGCATCCAGCTGAACCTAATCATAGCGCTAGCATAAATAGGTCAGGGGATCTAGCGTT
>JAUCMS010000030.1:2942228-2952495 GCA_032357445.1 Enteromius radiatus | reverse complement strand
CAGAGCCGAGTCGAGCTGAGGCGAGTCGAGGCGAGTCGAGCTGAGGCGAGCTGGTACTGTGTAGTGGAAAAGCGCCACAAGTGTCAAAATGTGACGAGTTGGAGTGAGACTGTGTTGGTTTTTGTGGTGTTTTGAGTGGTTGCCAGGGTGTTGCTATGTAGTTATTATGGTGTTTATAGTGGTTGCCAGGTTGTTGCTATGTGGTTGTCATGGTGCTCTGGCTGGTTGCTAGGGGGTTTTTATGTGATTCCCGTGTTCTGAGCAGTTACTAGGGTGTTTTTGTGGTGTTTTGAGTGGTTGGCATGGGGTTTCTATGTGGTTGCTAAGGTGTTTTGACCGGTTGCTAGAATGTTTCTATGTGATTTCTTTGCTTGGGTGTTCTAAGTGGTTACTGGGGCATTTCTGTGGTGTTTTGAGTTGTTGCCAGGATGTTAATATGTGGTTTTATGATGTTCTGGCTGGTTGTTAAGGGCTTTCTGTGTGATTTCCAGGTTAGGGTATTCTGAGCGGCTGCCATGTGCCATGTTTTATGTTATGGCTAGGCTGTTGTTATGTTATGCTAGAGTATTCAGAATAGACACATAATTCTGTCCACTTTACGGTTTACCAGATATCCGAGTGCTTTAGATGCTTTAAAAAGGAGTTTAAATACACAATTTGTTTAAGGAGGTTTGCACCAGTTCTCTAGTTACAGTAAGAGAAAATATGATTCTTATAAGGGATTGTGACACAATATTTTCTGCCACTTATGTCTTCAGACTGTGGCAAATGTGTTTGCGGATATTCGCTAATGAGATTATGTACTTATCAAATAAATTGGTGGATCCTTACAAGCAGGAGCTGTTTAAATCACACTTTGTCTTGTCGCAGGCAGCAGCGTTGTTGTGGCAGCATGTTTTAATGATGGAAGTAGGCCACAGACTGTGGGAGGGGGCGGACGAGGAGTGTTCCATTAGCCAGCGTTCGTGACACACACAGTTCGTGTGGTCGTGGATCCTCAGACTGTTGGCGGTGATAATTAAATTTCCCAGAATGAGCACTGGCACTGTGACACAGGGGTAACACCTAGAATATCCCCTCTCTCTCCTTCTCTCCATCTCTGGGGGAACAGATAGAGGCATGGTGAAACAAATGCGTTTCATCAGGGGACCGCGTGCAGCAAAAAAAAAATCCTATTTGTTCCGAGTTGCTCTTTATCAGCGCTGAAGCTGAGATACGGGCGGCACTGGAAGGTCGTGAAATGACCTAATGAATCCTGTCCAAACTGCATGAAGGGGAGGCGAGACCTGCTTTTAGGTAGATATTGCAGAGAAAGATTTTGTCCAGTATTTCTTTCTTTTTTCTTCTTCAGTAAATTGTCATGGAAATGATTCCCCGTGAGCGCCGGCTCTTGCGCTCATCTTTCCGTATTAAAATCCATGCGGATGATTCAATTTTCTCCTGCTAATTTACTGCGGCACAACTTTAATATTCTTTAACCTTTGGTGATTAAAGTTTTCTTGAGGTGGGTGGATGGGGAACGGCTAAATCACAGACTGTTAATCTTCATTCTTAACTTAATATTTCCCATCTCACGTAGCGTAGCGGATGTTCGGCCGTCACGTTATCACACACATGATCACTTCCCACAAAGACGTGTGTGTTTGACATGTCTGTGATTGACAGCCTGAACGGAGAACCTTAATGACTGTACATACTTATCAGGTGAATTGTTTTTAAGCTCATATTTACAGTCTGTGCTATATTTCCAAGTTAATAGCAGATTTAGCATTTTTGTAACCGTATCTAATTTATGAGGTCACTTTGAAAATGAGTTAATGTTAATGCAGTGCTTTTAAAAAGATTTATTTTTGGTGCTTTATGCATTTATTTAGATAGGACAGTAGGTGGACAGGAAGCGAAGTGGAAAAGAGAGAGGGAGTAGGGTCAGGAAAAGTCTGTGAGCTGTCACATGTCACTGCCATAAGGCCATCTCTGCCACGCTTTTGAATACATTTATACAAATCAATACATTTTTCTGACATGCATGGAATTTTCAATAATTTGAGATAATGCTTCCCTGACATTTATGGAATTATTTTTATAATTAAGGATATAATGCCTCCCCACCATTTAATTTTTTCCCATCATTTATAAGACAACACTTTCCCACAATTGAAGTAATTTATGAGACAATGCTTCCCCTTGTTAATGGAATTTTCTATAACTTCTGAAATATGAAAAATGAGATCTTTCTGCCATTAAGAGATTTTTCATCATTTATGAGATAATGCTTCCTGCCATTAATGATAATTTTTTTCATTATTTATGAGATAATGCTTCCTGCCACTAATATATTTTTTTCATCATTTATGAGATAATGCTTCTTGCAATTAAGCCATTTTTTTCATAATTTATGAGATAATGCTTCCTGCTATTAAGATAATTTTTTCATCAATTATGAGATCATGCTTCCTGTCATCAATAATGTTTTTTCATCATTTATGAGATAATGCTTCCTGCTATTAAGATATTTTTTCATCAATTATGAGATCATGCTTCCTGCCATTAAGAGATTTTTTTTTTTATCATTTATGAGATTGCCACCATTGGCCAAATTTTCCATGACATAGCATTTGTTGCTAGATAGAATTAATAGTAATGTCTGAATTTCAGTAGTCAGAAAGAGCTTTATTATCAACTGTTTACACACACACACACACACACACACACACACACAAGGAATTTGACTGAATTTTCCATCATTTATGAGATAACACTTCCCGCCATTGAAATAATTTTTTGCTATTTACGAGACAACTACCACTGCGAGAATTATCCAGCTTTCCGTGTTTTCACTGTTATACAGTAGGAGGCACTGTTACACATATTTTGAAAGAGTACCGAATCTCTGTAGCAAAACACAGTGAAGAAAAAAGTAAAAAAAAAACAAGCAACAGAGTATTTAAGCATGATGTTGGGATTTTCCTATGTAGCTTTGGGGCATTGATAGGAGCTCTACTTTCAATGTGAATCTATTGCTTTTTGTCATCCGTCAAGGCAGTGATTGTACGTCAAGCATAATTTAAAGTGCCGCAGGGGTTGTCAGAGTCCCTAATACAAAGTATGAGAAATAGTATTAACGATGCTTGACTTGGCAATCACCACTTTGAGTCAACAACTGTATCTCTGTCAAAATCGGAATATATTTTGCATACGAAGCAACAGTCTGATTGTCTGTGATTGAAGATAAGATAGGAGCTGGAATCGTTCATGTGACGGTTGTTAAGAAGCAATTAACAGCTAGCAGCTTAGCTGAAATCTGCTGTGTCAGTAACTGAGGACTTGCTTCTGTTTGTTGTGCTGATTTTATCATGTTTTTTTGCTTCAGTTCAGCGGAACATCAATCTGCACAAAACAAATGGGAATAACAAGCATTGTAAACATTGGTAGCAGTTTGCTATGAATTAAAATACGTGCAGTGAACAGCACGAACAGATAAAGCTGATGTTGTGTCACAGACTGTTTATTTTAAAAGAATTTAATTAGCACAGAGTTAGGATGGTTTTGAAGAAAATAATTTAGTTTTTGGAAAATATTCAAGCAATTATTAATCCCAATTCTGTCCTGATACTATATTTTTGCTGCAGGACCCAGAATAATCATTTAGCTCTTAGTGTGTGTATGTGTGTGCTGTAGTCTTTATAGTTGAACAAATGAATATTTATTATAGAACTATATATTTTTTGGCAAACATTTTAAAAATATACTTAGAAATAACAGTATCGGTAATTAATCTTTTAGTCCACTGTTGTTTCCTTTTCTTTTCTTTCAAAGCACATAGGCTATGTTTAGTATGAATTAAATTGAGTTCACATGATTTCTTCTCGATCTTCAGGGGTTTAGATATTTTTTAGTGGCAGCATTAGCCTTAACCGAACATGACAGGCGTCCTGTCACATGGCTGCGTGGAGTTCCTGCAAAATTTAAGGCAAGTGCAGATGAAATGCTTCATTATTAGTGTTGTGTCAGAGTGAGGAGGAAATCTCTACAGATGGACACAGGGACAAAGAGCCTTCAGAGAGAGAGAGAGATAGAAGAGCAGTGTGGGAAATGCAATACGGAGGTATTGATCACAGAGACATGACTATCAGCTGTGACTTCCACGGAAAAGGTCACACGGCTTGAGCCTGTCTTCTAGATTCTGAGAAAACGAGGGAATAGGACAGGGAATGAGGGAGACAGAGACATTCAGACAGCAAAATAATGCAGCCATGGTTGTTCATTTTAGATAATTGAAGATTTTGTAATCACTGGTGAGTAAATGATGTAATTTAATTTATCTTATGTGATGTAAGATAATATTTAAACCTGTATAACTTTTTATTTTTACTTTCATTGAACACAAAATGATATATTTTGCCTGTTTAGCTTGCTCTTTTCTATAGAATGAAACCAAAAATGTAACCACAAAGAGGAAAGTCAAGCTTCAGAAGTGACAAAAAAGCACCATACAATAGTCCAAATAACCTATGTGCTGTATTTAAAGAGCAAAACAATTTCACTCTGAGTGCGCAGTTGCTAATGTATGCTGCTAACCCACTGGTGATAGTCTAATAGTACGCAGTGCACATATTTATTTATTATATATTATGTTATATTTTTTAGTTTGACATCCATCTCCATTCATTTTATAGAAAATAGCATTACTAATATTGCTTAATATCTCATTTTGCATTCCAGAGAAGAAAGAAACTCATACAGGTACAGCATAACAGTAAGAATGATAAGATGATAAGAGAACTTTGTTTTAGAGGAACGGTCCAGCCAAATCTCAGTGTTGCGATTATGCATGTTTTTAACAAGTAGAAAATTATACGTTAGTCTGTAACTGAAGGTGTTTGTAGGGAAATGCACCGGC
The DNA here is from genome assembly GCA_032357445.1 of Enteromius radiatus. Lineage (NCBI taxonomy): Eukaryota > Metazoa > Chordata > Actinopteri > Cypriniformes > Cyprinidae > Enteromius > Enteromius radiatus. The sequence goes on along the minus strand of JAUCMS010000030.1, from coordinate 2,947,595 downwards.
GCTCTGATCCTGCATGTGAGTCAGCGTTCTGACTCTAATTTCCTGTGAGAGCGAGCGTGTGCGCGCGTGCAAGAGAGAGGTTTTCACCTCGAAAATTCCTCTGCGATCACAATGTTACAAATCAAAGCAGACAGCAATGCCTGCACCTATTACAGTCCCCTCATTCACCGTAATCGTGACTCATCTCACTTTCCTGTAAATCTTTGTCCTCGGGTTTATGTAGTGCAGTTTAAATCTCTGAAACCCTCTGGGCGTGAAGCGTCTCGTGAAACTGATGAATCTGCTTTTCATGACGAGATTGGCAAAGTCTTATCGCAGCAGTTGGGACCAGCACTTCAGGCACGGATGTGTCGGGTTTCACTTCTCGAGGGGAATGTTTCGTTCTGCAGAGCCAAACCCTGACCCTGGAGTAATGATGCAGAAAATTCAACTTTGCATCAGGAATATTTCATCAATTAAATGCACCCTTGATGAGTAGAGGATATTGCTTTTAAAAAATATCAGGGGTTTTACTTAACAGGGCAAATTCTGAAACAGCAGTAGGCTTGTAAATACAGTATCTGCGGGTGATTTACTAACAATGTGCAAATTAAAGAACGCAGATGCAACATTAATTCAAATGTCTGCCAAAGCAATATACCAAGAGCAGCGCAAATGAGCACAGTGGCCAACAAAGAAGCCACAGTATGTTGAAAAGAACCAGAGGCCAAAAAATGAAGGTTTGCTAGATGTTTTGATAGACTCCTAGTTAAGGGTTCTTTTATTTCCTGCAACAAATTAATAATAACATGTTCTGGCAAACACTATGTTTAGACAATGTGTTCGTCTGGCACTCAATAAATATGTGTGGAAAAAAACCCTCTCGCTTCTATCACACATTCTCTGTTCTCTGTGGTGACTCCTCCTAGCAATAATAATTGCAGGCTTTTCAAGTGCAAACTAGTACAACGCAAACATTAGTAAAACATGTTGCGTGACTAAAGGTTTAGCTCACCCCAAAATGAAAATTCTATCATTAATGACTCTCCCTCATTTCGTTCCAAACCCATAAGACCTTTGTTCACCTTCTGAACACAAATAAATATATTTTTGATGATATCAGAGAGCCATCAGACCCTCTATAGACAGCAACACAACTGAAATGATCCCAGATCCAAAATAAACACAGGTAAAACAGTCCATGTGACATCAGTGGATCAACTTCAGTTTTGCGACGCAAGGAGAATAATTTTTTTGCAAAGTAAACAGAAATGACATAATTTGCTCAACCATTCTTCTCCCGTGACTTCCGCCCTTTTTAGAGTGTATAACAATGCATGCGTACGCTTTCCTCTAGGCGTACACAACAACAGATTATGTGCGCGTGCGTGCTTCCCCTCAGATGTAAACAAGGTTGATTACATCAAATATGTTAAAGCGCGCATATGTGCTGCGTTGTCATACTCTCTAAAATTGTGGAAGATGTAAATCTGAGGAGAAGAAAGGTTCGAGAGTTAGTAAGGAATAACTGACTCTGGGCCGGTGAATTATAAGAAAAATAATGCACACCCGAGGTGGTGATGCAGTCAATGAACTAATTTTGGAGTGAACTAAACCTTTAATACTCTCCTCCCATAGCTTTTTTACTTCTGAAAGGAAAACATTGTTTGCACTAACACACGCTATTAGTAAAATTGCCCTAAGTAAATAATGACAGAATTGTAATTTTTGGATGAGCTATTAATGTATCATGCATATTTTTTGTTTGTGTGTGTGTGTGTGTGTGTGTGTGTGTGTCAGTGAGCGAGTGACTGAAATCTGGTTGGTGTGCATTAGCTTTTCATCCCGTCTGAAGGGAAACGGCTTCTGTCAGATCTCGGTGCTGTTTCGATTCCCCCTCACGTCAGAGTGACACGCGGCTCTGAGTCATGCAGGCTGGGACGGCTCCGCAGTTCTGCAGCATCACTGCAGACTCTCTCACGCACCGACGCTTTGAGCCTCAACAGTCACTCTGCCAGTATGTGAATGCTTTCCCTTACACTTCATTTCCTGTAGCTTTATTCATGTTCTTGAAATGATCCTTAGAAAAGAAATGGAAAGCTTCTAACTGAAAGCCAATTCATCATATAATAATAATTTATTACATGCTCTCATGGGCTCTGTTTCAAAATCTAGTCAGCTGCCTACATAGGCTGTTGCCTTCTAAGGCAGCATCATTCTAAACACAGTTTGATGTTAGTACGCAGTTAAAAATGTTGTTTTACTACAAAAAAACTATTTTAGTCTATCAAAATATCACCTTTAGTTAAATGTGTTACTTGACCTTTCTTTGTCATTAATTGTAAAATTTTGAGTGAAGTTTATTTTTACTTCAACATTTTGCCAGTGTATGCTGCTAACATTATAGCGATAATCTATAGACAAAAATATTACATTTTGCTACAGACTTTGCCTAATAAATGCGTATTCTGGCTTAAAATTATGTTTTGAATTGATTAGATTTTAAAACAAATTGCAATAATTAAATCAGCAGAGCAGTTAATATTTATTTTGCACATTTAAAATCTTTTAGTGTACCTATATATGCATACATATAAACTGATAATACCTTTGTAGTTGATTTGCAATTAGCACTTCATTTAAGACCCAACAGCACACAAAGTGAGCACTAAATGAGCCCCAGAGCATGAGGACAGAACAACCCCGCGTCTCCCCATTGTCACTTCATAAGCACATTAGAGACAAGAGAGCTAGAGCTAATTAATATCCAATTAATATGCACGACAGCACTTCAGCAGCCCTTATCGAATGAGAATGCACTGTTTAATGCTTTCACTGAAGGGTTTTTAAATCAGGACTTTGTGTTTCATTAATAGAGAGACAAGATGTAACACGTTTTTATTGAAACCTACACTCTCAAGTGTCAGCTCAGCGTGCATTTTCCTAATATAGATCAATACTTCTCACTTATCTACTGTTTATTAAGAGTAGTACATAATCTAGAGATAAATTTAATGCCGCATGAATTTGTCATGTACTCAATTAAATTTAAATTGTCCGTATTTTCAACTCGCAATGCTGTTTAACTGTACCAGTCCAGTGTGAATGTAAGTATGCTTTGTGCTTGAATTGGTATGTTGATACTGTGTTCTTCTTGGTGCTTATGAATGGTCTTAAGTACCATTCACATATGATGCCTGTTTTCTGCTTGTTTTCTGACCTTTGATTGTCTCTGGGTGTTAAAATTCACCTTGCATTTTTTTTTCTTTTCTTTTTTTTGTTAACTCCCATTTATGAGTGCATTTCTGTTAAAAAAGGACGTGACATGTGGCCAGGTATGGTTTCCCATACTAGTGCTCTGCATTTAACCCATCTAATTGCACACACACAGCAGTGAGAAGTGAACAACCATGAACACACACACACACCATGAACACACACCCGGAGCAGTGTCTACCAGAGAAAAAAGTCAAAATTGCGAGTTTTAAACTTGTTATTAAGAGATTTTAACCTGTAGTTACTCACAATTGTAAGATAAAAAAAAAAATAATTGTGAGATAAATTTAGTACGAGTATTTTTTGTTGTGGAATCAAGATCCAATACAGAAGCTATTCCTTTTCCTATTCTTTTATATATTTGCTTGCATTTTAGTGAACTTTTTAGTTTTTTTTGTTTTAGTGAACCGCTTTATTTTTTTGTTCTTTTGCAAAATCATTTTTATTTTATTTATGAGTATATTTTGAGCCTGTATGCTTTACTTATATCCTATAACTCTGAGGTGTTTGTCACAAAAACAACAACAACAAAAACAAAAACACTGTATATAGCATATGTAACTTTAGCAAGAAAACATCTAGTTGTTTTTAGCATTTCTCTTTGTGCACGTGCTTGTGAAATTGCTTGATCTTAGTTGCAATGTGAAACAGCGAACTTCAAACGTGTAGATGTTTGGCACATGGCTGAAATAACCCTATTTTGAGTGCACTCAGTCCTCCACAACAAATATTATCAATCACACCATTTCTTCCATCCTGCTTCTCTCTCTGGAGAACACAGCGTTTGTCTGATTGATTGAAAGTCTTGGTTAGGCGCATTTCACGCGAGGCCGATACCAAGCTGAGCTCCGTCTGCACTGCACTGCTACTCATATCAAAGGCAAATGTTTGCTTTCTGATGTAACATTCAAGCGAATACTTCATCTCTCTTTCCTTTTATAGAAAAAAATTCATAGTGTGCATAAATATATCAAATATTTCAGCGCAACTAATTACACCCAGGTAGAGCTGTGCAGCTACTGGCAGCTGAACCCTGATAGAACTACAACAAAATGTACGTTTGATGTTGCTGAACATGTAGCCTAGAGGGTGGTGCATGAATTTAAACACATTAATGTGTGAGCATCCCAAGGTATATATGCTGAATGCGAATACATATTGATTTGGGAATAAACAATAATAAATCTAACCTGACTCCTGCAGATGTAAATAGATGTGAATGATTCAAATCAATGGCATAGAAGCTCAAGGAAATGTCTTCCTTCACTCATCATTTTTATTTATTTATTTATTTTTATAAGATGACCGATTTGGACATAAAAACAAATTTTTAGATTCTAGGGCAATGCACATACGAGTGTGTGTGTGTGTGCATGTGCTAATAATGACCAGTGGGAGTCTGAGACCTGTAGAACCAGGGAAAATTCCCTCCAAGGCGTCTGGCTGGACTCTCCTGTCATCAGAGCTGTGATGGCGTTTTTCTCTCTTTCTCATCCCGAGGGAGCGAGTGACAGAAGGAATGAGAGAAGCCGACTAAAATGTGTGAAAGAAATGTGCGGCGGACTCGAGGCTGCATCCCTTCAGCAACAGATGGGCTCCTAATGAACAATCTTCCAGCCAACAATGTGGAATGAGCTGAGCGATGTCAAGAGCCGCACGCGGAGACAGCAGGCCCACCGAATGAGTCAGCGGGCCACCAGACTCCCAGTTAAGTCATGGCTTGTTTTTCCAAAGAGGAGAGAGGAGATGTCACTACAGGTGAAAACAGGAGGTGACCTAAACCACCTGTCCACTGGTCTGTGTCCTAGAGGCCACCTGTTTCCACAGCAACAAAGTGTTGATGGGTCATGTAAAGCGCTATCGTGTTAACGAAATTTTGTGGCCAGAAAAAAACTTGAGCAGTTTTCTTTTTGTAAACATGATCAAATTTTCATGACCAACTGAACGCAATACCAAATCTTCATGAGAAATGACTAGATTTCGCCCATGAAAATTCACCAACACTCTTAAAAATAAAGGTGCTTCATGATGCCATAGAACGTCTAGGTTACGAATGTAACCCACGTTCCCTGAAGGAGGGAACGGAGACGTTACATATGGGAACTCGCCAGA
>JAUCMS010000030.1:2915889-2928611 GCA_032357445.1 Enteromius radiatus | reverse complement strand
TGTGTTTGATTAGGGTTAGATCCAAACTCTGCAGTGCATCGGACCTCCAGGGTAAGATTTGAGGAACCCTGCTTTAGGATATGCACTAATGTGATGCAATATTTACCTTCCTTGTGACCTCCTGACCTCTAGTCTTGTCTTTTATCAGGCTTCTACAGACTCAGAGCTGAAAAACAGCAAAGCAGCACTCATGTCAGTGCAGGACTGCGACTAACGTCTCCTCTGAGGACTTGGATGATGAAATGTCTACAAAACACCCAGATGTGCCGTCCCAGTCTGGGACAAAAAGGTTATGAATGAAACATGATAAGAGCAAACAGAACAACTGTCTGGAACAAACTCCTTCAAAGAACCATACTAGGAAACTGTTGGATGAGGGTTTGAACTCTAGAGGTGATTAAATCACAAATAATGTTTAAATGCATTTTTCTTGTTTGTTCTTTAATACATGTGTAGATCAGGCATGTAATGGAGAATGATAATAAGAATGCGAAAACGGCTCTGAAGCAATGCTATACAACACTAAAGTATATGTTACGATTAGCTGAAAGACTTTTCAACAAGGGATCTCAGGACAGGTCACATCATGTCATGTCACTTTCATAAAATAGGGGGAAAAAACATTTTTGTGTTTCTCAGAAAACAATGTGTGTGTGTGTGTGTGTACTATTCATTTAAATCCAATAGATAGAAATTTGTCACTACCATTGGTCATGCCCAAGCACAGAATCTGAACATGCAGAACCAGTATTATTTTATCATTTTATGTATATTTTCATCATCTAATATATAAATTACACACGCCTGTGTATGTGTGTACACACATATATATATACAGTATATACAGTGAGGAACATTAAGTATTTGAACACCCTGTGATTTTGCAAGTTCAAATGACTTAGAAATCATTAGAAATCAATCAAGAATTTATTTGTATTGCACTGCTGTAAATTAGTAACACCTGTTTGAGCTCTTTAAAGACACCTGTCCACCTCAGAGTCAGTCAGACTCCAACTACTCCCATGGCCAAGACCAAAGAGCTGTCAAAAGACACCAGAGACAAAATTGTGGACCTCCACAAGGCTGGAAAGGGCTACGGGGCAATTGCCAAGCAGCTTGGTGAAAACAGATCAAATATTAGAGCAACTGTTAGAAAATGGATGACTAAAGATGACTGTGAGTCTCCCTCGGAGTCATCACATGTCCAGGCCATGACCATCTGGATGATCCAGAGGAGGCATGGGAGAAAGTCATGTGGTCAGATGAGTCCAAAATATAACTTTTTGGTCTAAACTTCACTTGCTGTGTTTGGAGAAAAGAGAAGGAGGAGTTGCATCCCAAGAACACCATCCCTACTGTGAAGCATGGGGGTGGAAACATCATCCTTTCGGGGTGTTTTCTGCACAGGGGACAAGATGACTGCACTGTATTAAAGAGAGGATGAATGGGGCCATGTATTGTGAGATTTGGAGCTACAACCTCCTTCCCTCAGTCCGAGCACTGAAGATGGGTCATGGCTGAATCTTCCAACATGACAATGACCCACAGCACACAGCCAGGAAAACCAGGGAGTGGCTCCGTAAGAAGCATATCAAGGTTCTGGAGTGGCCTCCAGACCTAAATCCATTGGAAAATCTTTGGAGGGAGCTGAAGCTCTGTGTTGCTCAGCGACAGCCCTGAAACCTGACAAATCTTGTGGAGATCTGTGTGGAGGAGTGGGCCAAAATCCCTCCTGCAGTGTGTGCAAACCTGGTCAAGAACTACAGGAAATGTTTGACCTCTGTAATTGCAAACACAGGCTTCTGGACCAAATATTAACACTGATTTTCTCAGGTGTTCAAATACTTATGTGCAGCAGTGCAATACAAATAAATTCATACAACCTGATTTTTTTCACAGTGGAAATGCACATACAATGTGAATTCCAGACCCCTCCATTATTTCTAAGTGGGAGAACTTATGCTCCTCACTGTATATATTCAGGTTTAGTTCAGTTTCAAATAATTAATTACTCATTTTTAATAATTATCTATAATTTAACAATAAATCTCTGTCTGGGTCTAGTGACTCATTACTGAAGTTTACTGTATCGGTCATCAGTTTAATGTTCAGTGCTGCTTCTCTGCCATAATGCCCAGTCATCCTAATGCTGAGTGAACAAGCTCAGTTTATGTGCACATCTGGAGTCCTGCACATCACATGACATGGCAGCGCTTGAAATTAGCAGACTTTTTGAGAGGAGAATGTTTTCTGAATTAGCCATTCAGCTCAGATTATCCACCAAGAATATCTCCATTTTCCCTGTGCATGCCTTTAAAATGATTGCCCTGAGAAGATGGGAAACCTTTAATCTACCCTGAGGTAGCTGACTACATGATGGCAAGAGAGAGAGGGTTTTATTCTTGCAATGCAGAGGTTTCCATCTGACAGATTACTGCGAGTATATTGTGTCTTTCCAGAGATTTCAGTGCGAGAGACCATTGTATTTAACAGTACTATATGTTTAAACAGAGAACATAGCTTGATGCATATCAAAATGTTGTATTATAATAGATAGAAGTGCTATAGTTTTCCAAATAAGGAGGTTCTTTCTTTTAAGATGCTGCCTTCATCATACCATACAGCAATCTAGATGTGAGCTTTTATTTTAAGAAATCAAAGAAGATCAAAGGCAAAATATCATCTCTATTTAACACCATATTCCCTAAAGTGATAACTGGGTAGCTCTAGTGTTTGTTGTAAACTTGTTGTGGCATGTAATCAACATTACATACTGAAATAATGGAAAGTAATAATAAAAAGTAATTCATTTCAAAAACATATCTTGATGGTGATAAGAAAATCAATCAACTAAATATGCAGAAAAATGTAATAAAGCATGCTTTTTCTTCACTGTAGGATGTTAATCTCACCTGAAGACAAGGAGACAGATCTTTGAAGGAGCATTGCTGCATTCAGCCAAGCTTTAATAAATGGTCTTTTGATTTTTATCATCAAACCTGCAACCGGGAAATCCATCACGTCTTGCTCGACTTCAGTCGCACACGCCCCCTCTACCTGATTCGATATTTGCTGTGAGGTCACTGACTCCCGTCTCTTCCTCTTCTTCTCGTTGAAAGCTCTGATATGCTCTTAATTGACTTCAGTCCATCAGAATGGGGGGACGGCGAGGCCAACGGGCACAAAGGTGTGCAAAATATCACAGGAGGTAATTGACAAACGCAGACGGGATGACCTACTGTGGAGAAAAGTGACAGGGGTTACCGCTGTACTTGAAAAGAGGGACTCGTGAGGGTCAGTGGCGTTGAACTCTTTAGATAATGGTGGATGGTGTCCAACATCAGTCAAAAGTTTAAAGCTATAAAATGTATAGTTCCCTTCCAGATCAGTCGATACAGAAGTTCTGTGGTGCTAAAATAAATTATGGTTATGACGCAAAACTATTAAGCGTAGTTTAAATTTCAGGGACATGTGATTTAATACTTTGCATAAGGGTGTTTTGGTCAAATAAATATATCATTTGACTTTTGATCAGACAGTTGCAGGGAACAATCCTGCCGAAATTGATGACCGGGGGTCTGTTAAATGTACTAAAGCATGCAGCAAGGGCACAACCCTACCTTTTCATTCATGCATTACTCATAAAAATAATGCTCTTCCATGAACTGGGTTGTTTCTAAAATGTGCTATAAATCTCTATCCATGACAAATTTCTCTTTGGGAAGAAAAGGTGTGAGCATTTAGCAATGTCTTGGGGTGGGGGCGGGGGGGTGGGGGTTGTTCTGTGTTGTTCTAAACCTGTATAAATATCTTAAGGCTGATGAACACAAAGGCAGATATTTTAAAAATATCTATTTAGAAAAATGGCTGAAAGTAGCTGTTAACTTCAACTGACTGGAAATAAAAATATTATGGAGGTCAATGCCTATCAACTGTTTAGTTACCAAAATGAATTAAATATTAAATATGTTTTTTGTATCCAACAGAAGAAATTCATACAGGTTTGGAACAACTTGATGGCCACTAAAGGATGACAATTTTCATTTTTGGGTGAATTGTCCCTTCGATTCAGCCATATTCATATATATATATATGAATATGGCTGAATCGAAGGGACAATTAGATGTTACCATTTTAAATTAGATGCTACCATTTTTATGCCAAGCATATATAATATAGCTCACATACATTCATACTTATCATTTTGCCTAAGGAAAGTTGGTCACTTTAAGACAATATTAAAGATAAGCCATATATCTCAGTCTGTTCAGCTCTTGGAGTCGTGAGGTACGGGTCAGCACACGAAGGATGTTTTCGCTCTGTCTCCTCATCTCTTATCAGCAGAAGCTAGAGGATATCTCACGACGTGATCAGAAAAAGGGAACACGTGATTTTGTGGCGCGCACGACTAGTTATAGATGAGTGTACTGTAGTTCGGATGAGATAACTACAGTGGTTTATCCTGGGGGTTTGAGGTTCTGGACCACCATTATTACCCTGCTAGTGATGGTGATGGTTAAAATGTGATTAATTTTTTTTATAGGACTGAACATGGAGTGATGTCTCCGTCGACTTTGCATAGTCTCCTTCAACCTTGTCCTTCAATGAATGGTTAATGGTTAAAAAAGACCCCAACCTATAATTCTGAAAAGAAGTTGTCCTTTACCTTTAATATTTCACACATGTCGCCCAGTGTTTTAAGTGTTTTGTGAAAGTTCGAGTAGCTTAAAATGAGGATTCCTCACCGCGCTCGCTTCAGCAATAGTCTGCGTGCGCTCTCAGTGGTGGCGGGAAGCGCGAGCGAGTGGCGCGTCGTCCTTATTGTACCTTGAGAAAAGGATGCAAAGCCCCCACGAAACCCATTTCCAGGTCAACATGGGGTTAGACTCGCTGAAGGCGACACTCGTTCTGATCTTGGACGCGCTCGCTTTGAATCCCCCGGCCACCCCTAGCATACACAATTAACGCGCGTGTTTGGAGATGGTGAGGAAAATGCGGACGCGTTGACGTTACATTTGATCGGTTCGTCTGCGCGTTTGACGTGTAGACAGCTGAGGGATTTTTATTACTCTTAAGGACTTTTTTATGGACTCGAACGATCGTCGCAAATGTCTTGCTTTCGTGGAGAGCGACGTGACATTGGGATTTTTATGTATTATAAGACATCAATCAAAACGATGTGTAGGTTACGACAGTAGCCTGCTTAGGGATTTTTCGTACTCTTAACGACTTTTTATGGACGCGAACGATTGTCGCAAGGATTGTGTTAACGTGGACATACTTTTCTGGGTAACGCTGTATTTGTGAATGTTCTGAATAGGCGTTCATTTAGACGCAGGTATGTTTTTATTGTTATACTCAAAACTCCTATCATACTGCACCATTTTTCATTTAAAGAACGTTTGTTTGCATTTTCTCTTATTAAACGAGGAAATAGCTACGACTTTCCTCTAGCAAACAAACAAAACATCCCGTTTGTGTGACACTTTCTTGGAAACGTTTTGATTAGAACGAAAGCTATTCATTTCAGCGACGTGTGATAGGATGTTCCTGGCTCTTTGCGACTTTTTATGGACGCAAATGATCATCGCATACGTGGAATTTGGGAATGTTCCGAATAGAATACTGCGTGCTTATTATTATTCGTACGCAAAGCTCGTACTGCAGAATATTTAGTTCTACTTTATTTCATTAAAGAAGACAATGTAGAACTTATGTGATAGCCTACTCAATTTGGGAATAGTGTTGTGAAATGGTATTGTATAATTCTAAAACTGCAGTTTTATTTCCAAATCATTTTAACATTGGCAAGTTGCATTTTCTTAAACCAGGACATTAATGGATGAGGAAACTGATATCCGCATTTGGATAAACTGAACGAGACTTCAGGAAGAGTTTGGCGCAACTGCATCCACTGGTGATGCCGGAGGTCACTTCCACCAGAAGCGAAAGGCTAACATCCAAAGGCATTATGTTTTTATGCAACACCACAGCCATCAAGGACTGGAGCTATTTTCTCTCTCAAATCTTGCCTCTCGTGAATAAATCAGCGGGATTTGTTCATCAGAGTATGGACCGGGTGGAGGCGGTCACGAGCACCATGGTGACGGCTCTGGAGCCCGACCTGAGCGGGATGAGCGCCAGTCACCCGCCGCTCAACTCCAATCACACGTCCGGAATGGAGCACGTCTTTCAGTACTCGTACTCCGAAAGTGACCTGCAGTACACAGACTACAGGACGCCGCCGAGGGACTCGATACCTCTGCCCAAGGCGGTGCTGTATCTGGTGATGGCCGCGCTGGTGGTGGTGGCCGTGGCGTACGCGATCGTGGGTCACCTGGTGAAGGACCTCGTCCATGAGTTTGTGGGTAAGTGCATTCTGGAAATGTTTTGTATTTGATCAGGCAAACAACTCTCCTACTAAAGCATGTATTTGGGTGTAGTGGGTACTAAGTAATGTAACAGGCTTTTTAAAACGGCTGGTTTCCCCAGTCTAAACCAACAAACGTGCTTAACCCCTCTAAAACCAGCCATGCAGTTTTCTTTTAAGGTTTCATAATGAGTATGTATTTGTGTATTTTGACTGCATTTCTAACAGCTTACTGAATAAATGCAATATACACTGCATCAGTTTTATACATCCCAAATGGTCAGATCAGTATGTTCATGCTGGACCACCTAAGGTTGTCTAAAGCTGTGTTTTAGCAGATCATTCATATCTGCAGTTTATTCATCTGCAGTCTGGTCATTTTATTGTGAAACCGTTTTCTGTTAAGATTTAGTTTGTGTTTTGGCTATTAATTTTTAACAGTGAAATGAAAAGCAGGAATGTTATTATCTGCACCAGTACATTGCACCTAAACAAAACAAAAAAAAAAACTAGCAGTTTATGGACTGAACTGATTTTACATGGTTTCCCAGATAAAGAGTAAAAAACCCTGACTGTGCTGTTTTGTTTTTTTTTCTCAGAAAGTCATACACATCTCATTAATTCACCGCAGCCATTAACCCAAACTATACCAGTACAACAGTCCTTTTATTTCTATTTATTTTTCAGTATTTGGGGATGTTGTGTGCTTTTGGATATTGGTGTGTTTAGGCATTTGTATGCATAAGAAGATAAGATGAGTTTGGCTGAAGTGTGCTTTTTGGAGTATTGTCCCAATGTCTGATATGTGTGCATACAGTATGCAAGTGTAATGGACTCATAATATTCTGTTTTTAGGGCCCTTGATGGAGCACACAACTGGTTGCATCCGCATCCGTTCTGGCATGCAACTCTGTTGACATTCACGTTTTACATTCACCTCCACAAGCATACCGAACCATTCTTTCTCAAAGCTCATGTTGAGTATCCGGAAGGAGATGAAAAGAATTACATATAATTCCATCAGAGTCTCTCACTTCTGTTTTTCAAAGACCTTGACGTTTACCTGAAGCGATGAAGCAGGCAGGTCACACACACACACACACACACACAGGAGAAGCAGAGCAGGGGCATGAGCACTCAACAATACCTGAGAGATTTCTCCAAAAGCCCTGGTTACACAAAGTACTCTTCTGTGGATGGTGCTCTGTGCTTTTGTTTCGGTCCTGAGAGGTGTAAATGTGAAGATCATGGTTTTGGTGTGATTCTCACAGTAGCATTTCTCTCTACAGGGTCAGACAAGGAGAACGCTCACTTTTACTATAGACGTTTTCATCGGGCACACGCACCTGGCCTGAAGTTGACTTCTGGTCTGTGTTTGTTTAGTGTTCTGATTAGTGCCGCCGGCTACAAACGCAGCTGATGATGAATAGGTGTCTATTTCTAGGTTATTGTGCTGTGGGATGTGTGTTTTCCATAGATTTATTTATTTGTGGCGACCTGACAACTGACTGATTTTCCAAAAGGCTTTGTTAAATAAACATGAGCACGTAATGCACGTTTAAAAATCAAACCGTGGTGTGGGTGTTTTTATATCACTGTATTTCTAAAGGAAGACTGACTTTAGGACATGTCATTTTCATTTCATCTGGCAGGTAAGGCAGTGTTTGTAAGCTCAGAGCTGCTTTGTCTAAAGCCGTTATTGGGAAAACCTCTATTTCTCATGCTCTCCTGCTGGCGGAGAATGAATTTGCATTGCATTTGTCTGATTTACGCAGCAAACATATTTTGCTTGTTATCAAAAACGTAATCTACTCTAGAAGTACTGTTGTTATTGATTCTATTCTATTCTATTGGGATGTACCGGAAGTTAAGTTAGGGCCACAAAAGCACGCATGCGCAGTTACGTTTGTTTATGTTGTTGGTCTATAGAAAAATACAATTCAGATTTAAATGTCACACAATCTTTTCTGTTTCCGTTTCGTCTGATAAGACAAATAAGGTTAGGGCTTTCTTCAGAATTGACTTTTGTGCCATTATTTTTTTTTTTTAGTGACAGGAGTTGCTTTTTTTTTCTTTGTGGACAATAAAATACCTTGGGGAAAGCAGAACCACAGAAAATTCTCAGAAATCATCTATCAGCCACCCAGAACTCCCTAGAAACCTCTTAGCAACCATTCAGAACATCATAGAATAGCAGCAGTGACTTTTACATTCACTGAAAAAAGGGAATCTTCTGTACATTTTAATATTGGTCTAGTCAAAAGTAATGCTTACCAGTTAAATTGTTTATTTATTTATTTGCATTTGTCTGGAAGGGGAAAAATAGTTTTTTTTTTAACATCCAGATCATTTTGCCATGCTAATTTCTAAATACATTTGTATGTGGAAAGTTTTTATCAGCCACATTTGTTTATACGCACCCTTCAGAGTCAAAGGCGAATGCATTTAGTACAGCCTCTAACTGCATATACATGCTGGTTTCAGTAAGTGTTCAGTTTGATGGAGCGCTCAGACTAGATGATGGTACATTACAGTTGTATGAATCATTAATCAAGCAGCACTTTAATTCGCAATAGGTGAACTGCAAAGTCTTTAATTAATGCAGTCAGACAGCGGCCTGGGGCTTATATATAATATGTAGTGTAGTGTGTATTGCATTACAGAAAGATGCTGTTGTTGCTTCCTAATTGGAATATCATTTTAGTTTTCATGAATTGTGAAGTACGATCTGGACATGCATGACAGGTTTAGTGAGATTCACCTGGCTTGTTTCACAAAGAAGAGCTGCATATCATTTAAGTTTTATTGAAATTCTGAAATCAGACCTGTTAATCAAGACCTGGTCTATTTTTAACTTTATGTGCTTGAATAATATTGTGTGTAATGTTTGAATAATGAGTCTGTGAAAGTGTGCATGGCTCACCAAAGTCTTGGTACATTACTGTCATAAGCACATACATCTGATTACTGGAGTGCATTGCATATGAATATGTATGTTCATCTCAAATTTGTGTTATTTCTGCATCTCTGTCAGTAGAGATTACTGTGGTTTAACCTCTCATTTCTGCTGCCAGAGGCTGTTTACTGCCATTTCTTGTGTGGTTTGTGCTTCCTATCATGTTTTTAGTACAATTTGTTATGTTTTGCTACCTGAAGAAATGTTTGCCATCCAAATTAAACAGACCCTAAAATACAGAATAATATAAAAAAATGACCTGAGGGTCAATTTTTTTTTCTAAGATTGAGACAGAAATAGCCTTGTATGAAAAGATATGAAAAGCTTTTTTTAATGCGCACGCCTCTAATGCAGTAGTTCATAGTTGTAGCAAGGATAAGGTTTGAGAAGCACTATTTTAACATCCCCAAGCAGACTATTCCCAAATGTGAGCACATGAGGTATATGACAACACTTAATATTTTCTAAATGTTTTTGACAGATCTCTTATGCTCACAAAGGCTGTACTTATTTGATCAAAAATACAGTAAAACATTATGTGAAATATTAATAACATTTTCAAATTTTGTATATATATATATACAGTGGGTACGGAAAGTATTCAGACCCCCTTAAATTTTCAGTCTTTGTTATATTGCAGCCATTTGCTAAAATTTTTTTTTCCTCACTAACGTACACACAGCAGCCCATATTGCGATTAATTGCATTGAAAATGAAAGTTGTTTACATAATACATATATGTGTACTGTGTGTACGTATATATAAATACACACACATACATATTATATATTTTGAAAATATTTAAATGTATATACATTTATAGATTAATTTTCTTATATTTTATATTATAAAAATATATTTATACGTAATAAATATACACAGTACGCACACATATATTATGTAAACAAAAACTTGATTAATTGCAATTAATCGTTTTACAGCACAAATATATATACAGTATTAATATAAAATTAATGAATTTTCAGAATCATTAGTCCAGTCGTCAGTGTCACATGAACACACCACTGGTGTGGTCTGTGATAGTGGACCACAAAATCAGTCATAAGGGTCAGTTTTTTTGGAAATTGAGATTTATACATCATCCACATGAATAAGCTTTCCTTTGATGTATGGATTGTTAAGATAGGACAATATTTGGCAGAGATAGAAATATTTGAAAATCTGGAATCTGAAAGTGCACAAAAATATTTATATTTATACTTATGACTGTGATTTTTTGATCCAGCGTAAATAATATATATATATATATATATATATATAAACAAAACTAAATAATTGGCCGCTATTGGACACTGGAGAACAGGTGTTTAACATCAGAGCTGTTGCTGCTTGTTCTTGACTAGAATGCTTTTATTGGCCAGTCAGCATCCAGAATAATACCTATCAGTTTTTATATTGTTCCAGCTTGCCTGTCACAAAGCCAATGTCCCTTCTGGATATATCTGAGTCTCAGTGTGACTGATAATCATCTGTAATCTGTGTCTCTCATCAGAGTGGGTGTTTGGGCCCCGTTCAGACAACCGCAGGAGCAAGAGTGAGGTGAACTGCATCAGCAGCAGCATGAACGAAATGAGCGAACTCTCGCATCCAGTGGACACTCGCTGCATCGTGTACAATCACACCGACTGCCCGAGCATTGTGAAGCTGGAAGAACTTGTGGTCACTATCGATGAGACCTCGCAGCTACCTCGTGAAGCTTACAGTGGGACCTAACTGAGACCAAACGATCACCGTCTGATCCAGCCCTTTATTATTAGGAGAAAAGCATGTTTGCTTTAGTTTGATCAGCACCTGTGATGTTGAAAGCCGGCGTGTTGAAGTCAGCTGGCAGAAGACATATCCTGGAATGAAGAAACCGGAAGAATCTGGGAGACTTTAGAAGGAATGGAATCACTTTAAAGTACATTAAATGTTCCGTATTGGAGTGCTATGAGTAACTTTATATTTTCAAATCGAAAAGAGACAGAGAAAAAAAACACTTCTTTATCATTCATATCTGTCTTGTCACACACTATTTCAGTTTATTTTTCTTGTTTTGTGGAGACATGCACTGTGAATCTAGAATAGTGTTCTGCTGTTACCCATTTCTCTACCTATAACCTGCTATGGTTTGATTTTCCCACTTTTTGTGGATATTTATGGCTGAGCACTTATGGTATTTGCAAATACTCACATTTTACTCAATTTCAGGTTTTCTGCAATCGACTATGCTGCTTAAAAACAGAAATGCTAAGAGATCTTCTCCCTACAGGTTGCTTGAAATTTCAAGTAGTGAAGATGATTTAGATAAACAGCCCTTGATGAAAATATGATAAATAGTTAATCCACAATGGCTTTTTCATCTAAGGCAGTGTTACCAAAAATGTGTTTTATAATGGAGAGAGATGCTACACAAACACTTCTCACTGAAAATATATATTTAAATGGTAGAAACTGCAGTTAAATAGACTTTTGATAATATGCGAGTTATATGTTGACAAATGGTCTAAAAAATTCATATCTCTGTTTACTTCACTAACTAAAAGGGCTATAATTTCAGGTTTCATCTTAAATGGTCGTCATAATGAAGCTTCAGATCTGAACATCACATTTTTAAAAATATATTAAAGTCAGTGTGTATTAAAAAGGCATAATTGGCAGAATTATGAAAATGACATTTATGAAATGTTTCAAACTATCTAACTTTGCCAACTACTGCTGTCCTCTTTCATACATTTTTAACAATAAAAGTAAAAAAAAGAAAGAAAGAAAGAAAGAAATAGCTCTAGGCACTCCTGCCATATCAACAACTTGTTTGGACCTATGTTGCCAAAGTGTAATTGTTATGTCAGATGTCACAAAAAATATTAAATAGTTTTGTTGTAGGCCTAATTCATATGTCCAGTCATGGTAATCAAAATATGTTGCAAAAGTTGTAGAAAAACACAGAAAATATGTTTTTCCTGTTCATGTCATGTTCTGCATTTTACACAAATACCACAAAAGTCACCTTAATAAATGTGTGACATTATGTCTAATTTATCTAAAACAACTTGCTTGGTATTCATTTTTACATAATTGTTTCTGCTACAAAAACAAAGCCTGGGACATTTAACTTAAAACGTTTTTAGTGGGTACTTTTTTTAGTGATATATTAATGCAAGCAGAAAAGGCTAGTTCTTCAGCACAGAGAAGTGACGTGCAAAGGATTCCAATGTTGAGCATTTTTATATATATTTCTAATTCAATTTTATACATCTATCATAACTTTAACAATACTATTATAAATATGAAGTAACTGTTATTTTCCCACTGATTTTTAGGGGTTCGAGCGCGTAGCGCTGAAACCCTATTGTAATTGTAAGAATTTTTATTATTATTTATTATTATGATTCT
>JAUCMS010000030.1:2840818-2885461 GCA_032357445.1 Enteromius radiatus | reverse complement strand
GAAGAACGAGCCTGTGATCCAAAGATAAAGTGAATAATTTCACGTTAAGCGTTTTCTCCCCATAGAACTCTATTATAAGGAAGCTGCTTAACGTGAAGACATCGACAAACTGAGAAAATTTTGTTAATTTTCATTTTGTAATAAGCATAAACGTGAAGACAGGTAAATTTTCTCCTGTCTCAGCTCATTATCTAATAAGCACGTCCTAGCGCAGAGCATATGAATTTGCCATGATGATGTCATCTACTAGCAGTTGGCCACACTGGACACATGATTTTCAGCGGTACTGAGAGGAACTGTTTCCAAAAATGATAGAAAGATGATTTAGTGAATATGAGTTTCCTCGGCCATTGTTAAGGTACATTAAGCCACGTTAAGCTGTTTCCCTATAATAGAGTTCTATGGGGAGAAAACGCTTAACGTAATATTAATCACTTTATCTGTCGAATATGGGCTCGTTCTTTTGACAGTAGTTAGTGATTATTACAAGGAAGATTTGACAGAAATTTGGGGTTTCCTCGTCGATTTTAGGTGCTTTAAGCCACGTTAAGCGTTTTTCACGTTAAGCGTTTTAGAATGTCCCCCTGAGAGCCATACGAGCAGAGTCCACACCAACAACAGCCTCGCAGTGGTGTAAATCCGGAGCCAGGTAACAGTAGAGTAAAATCCAACACACGGCACTCAGCGATAAAAACAGAAATCCAGCGAGTGAAACACGATTTCACATCACGCTAAAAATTTAAAAGACGAAGGCTGTCTTCACACACTGGCTCAAAATCACAAAACGACGTAAAATCAAACTTAAAAAGTTAAAATAAAGGAAGAGAGGAGCGGCAGCCAAACGCCCCAGCGTACCCTTTCAACCGGAAGTTCAAATATAGTAATTATGAGTTATATTCGCGGTTTTGACTATATGTATACAGCTACTGGAAACTAACAATAAATATATATTTTTTTTCTACCTATAATTTTGTGTTTTATTAATGTCTACACTTACCCCAACCCTAAACCTACCCTTACAGTAATGAAGACACATTAAATGTTGTTCAAGGTGAGAAAAAAAAAAAAAAAAAAAGAATGCAATATTGATGTGCGAGTGCGCAGTAAGCCTGGGTAGGAAAATCTGGCGGGTAGGAAAAAATGTCAGAACACCTGTTTGCAAAACTTTTGGACATATTTTAAAGATTATATGCAGCGAAATATAAAGATTTCACACACTTAAGGTTAGTCGATAGTGATAAGCCCACGTTGTGACAGCTGTAAACGCAGCAGTTTTTTTCTTTAATAAGGGAGTTTGGCATCATGGCATCTTTGTTTTCAGGCGGAATGTTAAAGAACATGACACACGCCTCCCAGAAATCCTGCATAATTTAACTAGTCCGATGACTACTTCCAAACTCCTAAAGTGTTTGCAGAAAAGTGTGCCATATGCCTCAGACGATTAGCCAATTTTCTGTGCGCATGACGTCTGAGGCTGAGACTAATGATTTGTGACAGCTTTGAGAAGGTGAAGGTGAAACTGTTTGTGCGAACTGTTCTGTGTCTTACTCCTCACTGATTATGTCACGCTGGCTGAAATCCAGACTTCCCCTGGTGAAGACTTTGCCTCTGGTATTATGCAAAATCAGAGAGTATAGAGCATTGGTGATCTTCATTGCACCTGGGGAATGTTGGTGTAGTGATGCTGTGATAAAGATGTCAACTTGGCAAACTGATGTTCTATGCTTTCTGCAGCACAGACTAGAAAACAGGAGTCTACCATCAACGTTAAAGGTCACTATTGCTTTGTTTAGTTTCCTGCTTAATGGGCAACCGATTGGGAAGTATGCACATCAGATTTTTGAGGGGAGCGAGGAGATTCCACCCTATGTCGCATTCAGTGCTGCAGTGGGACCTAATGCTGGTTCTAAAAGCTTTTTTTTACGCCCGTCAGTCTAACCAGCTTTTTTATATGCTGTTGTGGCTGTGCAAAATGATGAGCAGTATAAGCAGAGGTTTTCTCACCAGACAATACTGTATTTATGGGAACCAGGGACAGGAATGCCCTCTCAAAAACAGAGCCCATACAATGCAAGCTTTTGCCTCCTCAGAGATTCTGATTGTCTTGTTTATTGCACTGAAATCATGCGTTTTAAACCATGTTAGTTTAAGCTTCTGATATACAGGCCGTAAGTCACGATTTCTACTCATACTATTCATACTATTTATATCAATCATTCATGAGATTTTTGGGTGCACTATTCATTTAATTACCATACTGTGTGACAGTTTGCAGCAACCCTGTCCCATCATAATGTGATGGTTGTAAGGATGACATGTTGTGGCATGTTACAACCCTTGCAGTAACCCCTGCAATTACACCCCACCAAGCTGCGATTATGATTGTAAGCCTGTTTTCTTTAAATATTTGCAGTGATGATTGTAAGAACATGCCACCACGTGGAAGCAAGATGAATGGGCGCTTTTCAGTTGTCAAACTGGATTCAGGATATTCAGAAGAGGTGTCCTGTGAACCAGTAGTGAGTGCAGCACTCTGACGTCATCAAGAATGTTAGCAGTGACTGCAAAGACATGCAGCATGTGAAAACAAGATCACTGGGTGCTTCAGTTGTCAAACTGGATTCAGTAGGGCTTGCTGCATACCGGTTCATGCACTTGCAATTTAAATCATGCTGTGATTACTGTATATTGTGATGACTGCTGTTCTTAAATTACAGAAGTTATAAATCAAACAGAAAGTTGTTGTGCTTGTTTATTTACTGTAACAGCTAAAAGTACAATATAAAAACTATTTTCTTCAATAAACATATTCAGGAAATAAAAATGTTAAAATGAAAATATGTACATTAATATTTTTGCAGTAAGTAAAGTAAACAAAGCTGACACAGTTACAGGTGTTTTGATATTACTTCACACCCTCTTTATTATTTTTCTTCAATCACAGACCTCATTCTGCTTAATGAATTACGACCAGCTACAAGGCAAATACAGTGGTAGGAGTACCTCGAACCTAATTAGAATCAACTATTTACCATACCAAATAAAAAAAGGAAAAAGGATCATCAGGATGCTTCCATCCATAAAAATGTCAGTGAGGGCAGTTCATAAGAACAAGGTGTACCACTGACCCGGGATTAAAGCCAACTCATTCAGATATCACTTGAAAAGTGACCTATTATTTTGAGAATGGCAAATGGCAGCTTAGGGTGAAGTGCACAGTAAGAATGGTTCGAAAGGGGCTCATAGAGGCAGGAACGAAGTCAGGGAAAGGTAGAAAAAAGCTCTTTATAAATAAGAAGCAAGGAAGAACCAGGCTGAGGTTTGCAAAATACCATAAAAATTTCTGATGAGTTTTCAAATGTGGAAAGACGTCAATAACACTTTCACACAATTTACTGTGTAAATGTACTGTAATTATATTTGAACAACAAATGTTGGCATACTGTACACTGAGCTGAGCAATTAAAATAATTTTAACTGAATTAATTTAAAGAAAGAGCATATACATATTTACACACACACACACACAGAGAGAGAGAGAGAGAGAGAGAGGGAGCGAGGGAGGAAGGGAGAGAAATTAGCAAATGCTAACAGTGGCATGGCTAATCTAAAAATATTAGATTTGTTTGTAATAATGTTACTAAATGGTAAACAATGCTGTATTTGGTGTGACTACAGGATGTCGAGGAATTAGTCTCAATGAGACAATATGTTGACCATGTAGATAACTTTGAGTCATTTTCAACACATTCCATCTTTAATACCTCTGTGTTTTCACATTGACAGTTTGTACTGATGCACTATAAGCTGTTACAATTAACTTGCGAGACTCATCTTAAACTCTAAACTCTCTCTCATCAAACAAGAAATTCTTTACACTCTCCAGTGTTGAGCTGTGGACGGGGTGGAGATGAAGATGTGAATATATACCAGGCTGTTCTGAGTAGAAACACTAAGAGCTACTTCTCATTTGCTTCATTAAGTCTCTCAGACAACACGGTCTTCAGACACATTCAGGAACAAGAGCTACAATCATGTAAGTAATGAGCTCAAATATTGTTTCACGCTCATGTGATCTGACTTTTTTGAATTATTATTTCTTGAAATTGGTAGATTTAACTGGTTTTGCTGAAGTGTATTTCTAAACCTTTCTATGATTTTCTCTGTGCATTTTATATATATATATATATATATATATATATATATGTCAAATAATAATGGCAATAAATGATTTTTTTCTTAAATGTTTTTGTTGATAAAATTCAATTGAGGGTTAAAGAAGTTAAGGAGAAAAAAATAAATCTTGTAAGGAGCTGAGCCAACGTCCTTAACAAACCAACAACCTGCTTTCGAATAGTTCTATGTAAGTTTTGCTTATGATCAGTCAGTGATGATAAACTAATTATATTTTCTTGTGAAAGGTCATTTAAAGCTGTTAGACTTGAGTCAACGAGGTGGACAGAGACATGCAGCGGGGTGGTGGGCTCATCCGTTTCTGAGGATGTCACCCCCAGAATCACACATTTGTCCTCATGGAAACATGTGGAGCCTGTGGTAAATGGTACGGGATGTTTGAAATACTATGCATAATGAGAGATGATGGGTGTAAGCTAAAATATATGCGAATACTAAATGACTAAAATGACTAAAATTAAAAAACAAAAGCTAAATTTACAGTCCTACTCTAATTATTAATCATTTTCATTTTTATTTCTTAGGTCTGCCATTGGAGGTCTGTTCTGTTGACCTTAACAAATCCAGGACCGGACAGAATCGGCAGGAGCATCACACAGATCGTTATCTTAGCGATCACCTCATCATCCGCAGAGGACAGTGTTTTGAGATGTGGATTGAGCTGTCCCGACCTTTTGATTCAAACTGTGACCAACTTCACCTGGAGCTGAGACTATGTCAGTTAAGGCCTTTTTTCATTAAATGACAAGTTTGACAACTTAAAAAAACTGGCTAGAAATATATCCAAAAGTAAAGTATCCAAAATATCTGAGGCAACCAATTTTGCTGTATTTTCTAATTTAACATAAGATTTTCACACTTTATTTCAAATGGCCACTGTAGACATTCTACTAACTATAAGTAACTTTAGTAAGTAACGTCAACAACATGTCAGCTAATTCTCTATAATTTGCAACTATGTGTATATTAACTTCCAGAGTTGACCTTTTCACACCAACCATTATAACAATAAAGATAGCGATAAAGATTCTAAACATTGTTCTCAATATTAAAGAATAGCAGAACTATAGCGATAAAGGCACAGAGAAACGATACAGTTCCAGAATTATTTTTTCTGTCTGATGAATGATACAATCAGCCAAGCAGAAACAATCCTGCTATTACGAGGTTGTGAGTTTAAAGGCAGACGCATATGTGCTTAGAATAAACAGACAATACCGTTCGCTGATGTGGACGCTAATATCATTATCTTTATAGTTATTGTTCTTGGTGTGAACAGGGCTTACAAGCCACACTTCTGAGTAAGCACATACGCGTCGTGGCCTAATGGATAGGGCCAACAAAGTTCTGAAAGTTATTCCAATTATATCGTTTCTCTGTGCCTTTATCATTACAGTTGTGGTGTGAACTCTGCTATTCTTTAATACTGAGAATGATTTTTAGAACTATCTTTATAGTTATCGTGATTTATCCAGAAATACAAATTTCCTCACCATCATTTCCTCTTCTTGTGTGGGTTTCATAGGTAATATCCCATCAGCATGGGGCGAGATGCTCACGGTTGTTCCATTAGTGAAGGAATTCAAGAAAGACTGCTGGGAAGCCAGGATCATAGAACAGATGCAAAACCGAATCAAACTGTGTGTTTACTCTCAGTCTTCTGCTTCTGTTGGACGGTACAAACTTACTATCGTAACCAGCTACCCAGGAGGAAAGACCACTTCAACTGAAAATGATATTTACATACTGTTCAACCCGTGGAGTACATGTATGTGCATGATATTGGATCCTCTTTTCACCCTGCTCAGTCTGAAACGGAACAAATAATGAGGAAAAACTAAAAGAACACTGTTAAATTTCTTTATCAGATGATGGCGTGTACTTGGCCGATGAAGCAGAGAGAGCTGAGTATGTGCTGAATGACATGGGAAGAATCTACTATGGAACTAAACAGCAGATTGGCTGCAGAACATGGAACTTTGGTCAAGTAAGAGCTTTTATTCAGATACATAAAAAAGTTCATGCATTTGTGAACTGCTTGTTCTGTAATCTCTTATTCCTAGTTTGATGAAGAAGTCTTGGCTGCTTGTTTCTATGTGTTGGAGAAAAGTGGTGGACCTTGCACCGGATGGGGAGATCCTGTTCACGTGGTCAGAGTGATATCTGCATTTGTGAGTTTTAAAGCCTTTAGATGTTTGGGATTAGACAATCTGATTAGAACGAGGATAATATCAGACAGTAAAATAACATTTCGACATGTCACCTTTGCTACAGATTAATGCCAATGACAGCAGTGGTGTGATGATGGGTAGCTGGTCAAGTACCTGCACTGATGGAACTTCTCCTACTGCTTGGTGCGGCAGCAGTGCCATCCTGAAACAGTATCACAAAAGTGGAGGAAAACCAGTCAAATATGGACAGTGCTGGGTCTATGCTGGAGTCACCAACACAAGTAGGATATTAAAACAGATTGAACTAAGAAAAAAGTGAATTGTCCAATGCTGTGATTAGATATGTACAGTATCTCACAAAAGTGAGTACACCCTTCACATTTTTGTACATATTTTATTATATCTTTTCAAGTGACAATTTTTTTTCATTTAGGGATGTACTCACTTTTGTTGCCAGCAGTTCAGACATTAATGGCTGTGTGTGGAGTTATTTTGAGGGGACATCAACTTTACACCATTATACAAGCTGTACACTGATTACTTTACATTCTATCAGAGTTTCATATCTTTAGCGTTGCCCCTTGAAAAGATATAATAAAATATTTACAAAAATGTGAGGGGTGTACTCACTTTTGTGAGATACTGTATATTAAATTCATATTTTTTTCTCTCTGTCTTCAGTTTTGAGATGTCTGGGCATTCCCACTCGTCCAGTCTCAAACTTCAATTCTGCTCACGACACTGATATTTCATTGACAACTGATGTTTATTTAGATGAGAAATTTGAGTCACTTGAGCATCTAAACCGCTATCCAGTCTGGTAAGATCACGATTATCATGATTGCATTATACAACGATTGTTGTATGCATTTCCTTATCTCTTCAACTTTCTTGGTTGATTCTCCTCTTAATGCAGGAACTACCACGTGTGGAATGAGGCCTGGATGACTCGGCCAGACCTGCCATCTGGTTTTGGAGGTTGGCAGGTGGTTGATTCCACTCCTCAACTAACTAACCAGGACAATCGTTGCTGCTGCCCTATTTCTGTTGCTGCAATCCGCAGTGGGCAGGTTCAGCATGACGCGGCATTACTATTCGCTGGAGTATGTTAATGCCTTACATCTATGTTCCTGTGTGAATTACAACATAATTATAGTTAATTAATACAATTAATACAACATATATATATATATATATATATATATTCTACACCCATTCATTGTAACTCTGGATCCTAGAGGAATAGAATTAGAACGTAAATTAACAACTTGCGGTTGTGTACTTGAGAGTTGGAACTTTATGTTGTAGGTGAACAGCAATAAAGTCTATTGGCAGCGCAAAGCGAATGAAAACTTCGCAGTAATTCAGGTTGAGAAGAACGCAGTAGGTCACTGCATCAGCACAAAAGCTGTTGGCTCAGATGAACGCTTAGACATCACACACCTCTACAAACATCCAGAAGGTGAAAACCTACACATGTACATCACAAATACACATCACTCCAGTATGAGCTGTACATATAGAAAATACCATTGCAGCTGGTCCTTAGCTGGACATGAGCTGGTTATTTGCTGCTTCGACTAGCACTTACTCAGGACCAGTTTAGGACCAACATTTGTCCAGCTTAAACTAGCTCATTAAATATAAAATTCAAAGGCACAATTTTGCAGACAGGGCTTGGACGAAGCCAGGACTATGCCATATTTGAATTAGGACATTTAAATAATTTTTATAAAAACGCTTAGAAAAACCCCCAAACATTTTTGGTCTGCATCTTGAGGCAAGACAGAGGCACTGATATTTTTTAAGATCAGTCATTGCAAGTTTATTTCAGTTGAAACATCTCAGACATTTTAGTGTAGGACTAGCTTTGTCTGTGAAACTGGGGAATTTATTATTCTATAAAATCAAGCATTTGATATTATTATCTTATTATCGTGGTCAGGATAGTTGGTTTTCTGACTGGCTAGTTCCGCCACAGTGGCAGGTAGGATTTCAGTCATTTTTGAAAGTAGGGATGTTTAATGCATGCTTTCCAAAAACAACACGTTTAATATTCATGAGTTTAATTATTTATTATTATATCCCATTCAGGTTCAGACGGGGCACGAACTGCTGTAGAAACAGCCTGCCTCAGTGGCTCCAAGCAGTTTGTATACACGCTGTCCAACACTGAGGATGTGATCATTGAAGTCAACATGAAGGGTGACGGACCATGTGTCGGTCAGGATGTCGTGCTTTCCATCATCCTGAAGAACAAGTGCAGGTCTCCTCGTAGTCTCACTCTGTACAGCCAGGTGGCAGCCATGTACTACACTGGAGCCCAAAAAGCCTTAGTGAAAAAGGACCAGACACTCATTGAGTTCAAGTCATATGAGGGTAATACGTGATGGAAGCTTGAAATAATCATTTTAAGTTATTTCAAGTTACAAAATCTATTGGTTACACTATTTTGATAGTCCACTTTACTAATTCTACTGACTACATGTCAAACTAATTCTCATACTAATTCTCATTCATTTACAACTACATGTCTACTAACTCTCAGAATTGACTGTTAGGGTAGGTTTAGAGTTAGTAGAATAAATAGTTGACATTCACTTTCTTTTCATATATTGTGGACCCAACAATATAAAGTGTTAGAAGTTATTAAGCAGACAGTCTAATAATAGTTTAATGACTGCTACTTGACATGTAGTTGCAAAGTTACTTACTGTTAGTAGAATGTCTAAAGTGTACCATCAAAATAAAGTGTTATCAAATAGATATATTCAGTGTATACTGAATACATTACTAAAGAATTAGTTGTTAAAAGCAATGTCCACCCAACCTACAGTAGCATAGTATTTTATGCTGTTTTGGCTTCAAGAGTTTGCGCTTCTCTCATATAAAGTAAAGCAGGTTTGGCGTGCTGTCCTGGGAGCGAGCCGGGGAAACGGCAGGTTCCGAACCCTGGCACTTGTAACCCTAGCGAGGATAAGGGTTCGGAGACCGGCTTGATCTTCGGCTGCCCCCCCTAGAGGAAAGTGCAAATCTTAAATAGGGAGGTAGGCGGGGAAAGGGAGGTTTTTGCAAAAGCGAGATGCGGAAGGAAGCGGGGAGCGGATATTTATAGTGCTTTGGAGGAATTTGATTGGAAGTTTGGAATGAGGAGATTGATTAGCTAATGTGAGCCAGCTGTGGCTAATTCGTCCAGCCTTCCTCTCGAAACTGCGTTATTATCAAAACGCTCGCTTAAAATGCAGATTTATACTTTCAGGAAATACTTGAATTATCTTGACAAAATTACAGTTTCTAGTTTTTATGCCTTTGGTGCATCCGTGAAGACAAAACAATGACCAGAATGATTATTCATTTAGAGGCAGATTTGGTATAAAAGCATTGTTTTCCTCTCTAGTCCAGATTCTGGAGTGGATCTTGCCGTATGAGGACTACAAGGAATACCTGGTGGATCAAGCAGCGCTGATGCTCACTCTCTCTGGACGGGTCTCAGAGACTACGCAGACACTGACCACCCAGTTCAACTTCAGACTGCGCACACCGGATCTCATTATCATTGTGAGTTTTCTTTATCATCAGTTCTTTATATGTGAGTGTTCGCATTCAAGTTAGATTTCACACAGCAGTCTTACAGTATATAAAGCATATAATTTGCAGACTAGTACCTGATTGTCTTTCTTTTTCAGCCTCTTTGTGGTGGGGTAGTGGGCAAAGAGATGACGTTCAAAATCAAATTCCAGAACCCACTTCCCTGTGTGCTGAAGAATGTTGTTTTTCGGTTTGAAGGACTGGGATTGCAGTTTGGAAAAACAACTAACTATGGGTAAGACAAAAAAAAATTACATGTGAGTGATAAGTAAAAATGGAATATGGCATACTAATTTTGTCTTTCTGTCACTTCAGTGATATTCCAAGTCTGGCCACAGTGAACCTGACAGAGACCTTCATTCCTAGATATCATGGGCCACATAAACTTCTGGCATCTCTCCACTGTCCTCAGCTCACGCAGGTTCATGGATTCACCAACATTGATATTCATGAAAAGATTTAGACTTGATTATTTGCCAGAGTAACTATGGAACCATTATGCTAATGGTTACAGACTGTTTATATAAGAATTAACATCTCATACAGTATAAGTATTTACAAGGACCTATTTGTGAATTAGATAAATAACCTGTATTTCACATCCAATAGTGACACACACTTTACTTGAAGATTCACAACTAAATAAACATTGTATAGTGAACAGGTAACATTTCTAAATGGCAGTGGTTTTGTGATGTGCTAGATGTTTCTAAGTTGGCTGTCAACAGCTGTATAGAGACTCACTTCTCAATCTCATTATTCAGCATTGGGTTTGCCCAATAAATGGAAAATAATTAAGATGCTGTGAATCTGAAAATGCTGTGTCCACGAGTGTCAGATTCAGTGATTATAAAGGGAGTCTTATTGTATTGTCAAGTGTATTTACTTTTAATAAAGTAGTTCAGAAACAGTTGCCAGCATGTCTTGAATGTAAAGAGTGTGAGATGGAGCTGCACCACACAAAACACATTAAAGGAGACATCATTGGTACTGTATGATATTTTAGGGTCTTCATGAAATGTCTGTAACATATGCTTTGGTTAAAATTCCACAATGGTCATGTAAAACAACTCCCTTTTTACCTTGTGAAAAACAGCTCTCTCTTTAAATAATGATGAGCCACAGCTATGATCTAGTATTGGCACAGACATGTGAATGTGTATATGACTCAGAGGTGGTCTTATTTTCCTATCTATGTAGGAACCTGATGCAAATTGAACTTACTCTGAATGACACCGTTTCAGATTCAGGAAGCACATAACAAACTGGCTGAAAATTTAATGGGATTTATATGCAGTTTATAGTCTTGATTAATATTGAGGTTAAAATGACATATTTTAGCAATAATCTGTATCCATAAACAATGTAATGTTTTGAGCACCATGTAGAAAAGCTTTTTAGTATTGATTATGACATTCATTCAAACATCACGTTTATTAATAACATTAACTTGGAAGCCGTGAGTTACTTATCCTTACACAAATAAGTCAAAATAAATCTCTTGGAGAGTATTAACCCATTTAATCCCACAGGTCACAATAATAATGTTTTTTATAAAGCTCATAAGACCTTACTGACTGATGTTTTAGTGCACTTCCTGCAAATATGAAAAAAAAAGGGTCTCAATTAAATATGTAACGTTTTACACAATTAGTGTAAATTGTCAGATGACCAGAGCAGTTTATTTCCTGTTTGCACCGTGAGAAATGATAACTGCATCAAGAGCTAGTTGGTTAAAATAAAGATATGACATAGATTTTTGGTACATACTATCTTTAGGGTGTCTAGTATTAATATATGCATTCATATATATTTATTTTTGTTGAGTGTGGTCATAGAGTGAGCAAAAATCTTGATGGTCACAATAGTGACCGGTGGGATGACAGTGAGCTTAGCTAGACAATGCAAATCCAATTGCTACTGATTTTTTTTATCTCACTGTTCCTGTCAATGTTGCATATTTTTTTGTGCACAATAAAAACCCTAGAATGTGATCAAGCTGTTTAAAATAGCTGAGCTACGATATATATATATATAAAAGATGAATGCAGAAATATGTGATTTCATTACTCCCTTTATCCCACCGGTCACAATTGTGACTGAGAATAAAACACATTTTTTCACACACTTTGCCAAAAAAAAAAAAATTCCAAAAATAATTATTGATTATTTCAAAGGGATACTAATGACGCATCATTTGGATATTTTCATGTCTGGGAAAAATCTGGGATTAAACAGGTTGACAAAAACATGTGGTTATGTGTTTTTAGGATGAAATAAGAGATGCCTGTCAGTATATTCCTTCAGTTAGGCCTTAAAGTAATATAGCAGCTTAATATGCTGTGGTCTGTGTCATTAATGTTAATCAAACAACAACAACAACGACAAAAGAAAAATATTGTCACAAACCGGGTCCATGGTTATCTGCTCAATTGTCACCAGAGGTCACTCTTTTGTTATGTTCCCCCCTTACACCACACGGACTGTTGCACTTCACCCTGGACTGCATTTCCCATCAGCCATTGCACTAATTGCATACACAGCTGAAATACATCACACACACACACACACTCAATTCCTGATCTACTGCATAGCACATGGATCCACTCACCTCTCGTCCATCATCCATGTTACAAATATTAGTCTTTGATCAAATCCTTTTTGTAGCTTTAATAAAAATCCATTCACACTTTTATTCATCCACTATTGAAAATAAAGGTTATCTTCTGGCATCAATGGTTCTTTGAAGAATCTTGAACATCCATGGAACCTTTCAAAAACAGAAAATGTTCTTTATTGTCAAAAAAAAAAAAGTTCTTTAGATTTTTAAAATGTTCCTTAAAATCGTTCTTTTATGAACTGTTCACTGAAAGGTGCTTTTGTGAACCAAATTGCATCACTGCAAAAACACTCTTTTGGAACCTTTATTTTTACAGTGTTGTATTTTACATGTGATTATTCATTTTTGTAATTTTTTGTAACTTACCTGAATACTGCAGACAGACTTACCTAAAAAATGTAAAGCCCTCTTTACTTCCTTTGCATCTTTGTTCTATTGTATATATCCTTTCAAATTCTATTTCTGTCCTATTACTAGTAGTTGCGTATATTATTACTCAGTATAGTACTCTGCGATAACTAGCAAAATAGCCACTATCATGAGTTATTTTAGAATATGGAGAGGGTCGGATGTCATTTCCGGTTACACTTCTACACACCAATTATGTGCTACTTAGTACATGTAATGTAAGCATAAGAGAACAGATGACTTTCAATTGTGGAAAACAGAAACAAACAACAAATACATCAATTACCAAATACATCAATGCCCTGGAATTATGGTAACTTTTGCATGAACAAGCATGACTAAAAATATTTGCGTCTTGTTTAGTATAAATATTCTCTCATATATTATATAACATTTGTTTACAAGACAAAATTATGCTTAATACTTAAACTAGTACTGACATGATTATCAAAATGTAAAAAGTCATTATAATACTTATATGCACAACATGTGGTGATTTAGTGCATCTAGTTCAACAATTTATTTGTAATGATGACTGGCTGATAGAATGTTTTCTGACTTCAACATTCCTGGGGTATTACTAGTTCACACAATTAATGAAATGCCTTGCAAGGATGCTATAATTCATATAAATAATTAAGTTAAAGCACTGTATTTATACCTGTGTATCTACTACCATAGATAGCATAATATTTGCTTTTTACATTTTATTGAATTTATTTTTTAATGTTTTATACATATATATATATATATATATATATATATATATATGCATGTGTGTGTGTGTTCATATTATTATTATTATTATTATTATTATTATTTATAGTTTTAGTTCTTTTACTACATCAACTTAAACTCAATCTTAAACTTTTTTTAGGGTTTTAGTTTTAGTTAGTTATAATTTATACACAGTTTTTACAGTGTGATTAGATCTTTTATGTGCATGGTTATTAGTGTTTTATACAACCCTCAGTGAGACAACATAAAGCTGTATGTTTAATTTAATAAAATTATTTTTTATATATCTTTATACAGACCCCCAGCATTACTTGCACAGACTAACTGATGATTGCAACCAGTTTTGCTCTTGTCATTCATTAGTGGGGATTCTAAAAACTGGAAAAACAACAGGAACTGGAACTGGAAAAACAAAGCCTACAATTGTTTATTTTGGTGCGTGTGTGTTTGAGGCTCGGTATTAGCCATTTCTTTCATCACGTTAAATAAGCAAGCCCTGCTCCTCATCACAGAAATCCTCTGCTTATCAGCTGAGAATGTAATGAGATGTTAATGTCTTGTTAATGAGGTGGTTCAGAACTTCAAATGCAATTATTATTCTATGATGTTATTACCTCCAATTACTCCACCTTACAAATGTGACCAACCTTAATTTAAGTCATGCTGTAAAGATTGCTGTAAATAAGGTGTTAAAAATACATTGTTAGATTCATCCTAAACCCTAAACTCTCTCTGTCATGATGCAGGAGATTCTTCACAGTCTTGAGCTCTGAGCCGTGGATGGGGTGGAGACGAACATATGAATATATACACCATGGCTGCTCAGAAGAGAAGCACCATCGAACTGCTTCCAGACTTGAGTTCAAGTCATTTCGGTGCAGTTACTGTTAATAAACAGGAATATACACTACTCAGATACATTCAGGAACAAAAACTGCAAACATGTAAGTATCTATATATCTATCTATATATCTGTCTGTCTACCTTTATTTATTTATTGTGATTTGGTGACCCTAAAGTCATATGGTATAGTATATTGCACTGCTGTTTAAGTAACGGATTGTTTGAAGTAGGCTACTAAACAGAAAGAAGATCATAATGTTGTTATTTGGTGATTTTAAAAAAGCATGAGATCTGATATTGAAAGATTTGCTAGCAGTGTTACCAGTGTGATCAGTTTGGATTTTGAGTTTTGAAAACACACGTTGTTGATGTGAAAACTGCCCCAAAATTAATAATAATAATCAAAATTGTAAACTTTGTTTCGTAGAAAGTTTAAATAACATTTCTCTCTTTTTTTTTCATCAGGAACCCACATGTAGAAGTTAATGGTAAGAGCATTACATGTTAATACTGCAGTGTATAATAGTACACATTACAGCAACAAGGTCTGATTGCCGTTATGTTGCACTGAAGAAGCTGAAGGGAATAGTTCGCCTAAATAAACTTCCCTTATGGCTGTTTTTTTAGGTGCCGTACTGCAAGTACGTTCTATTGATCTGATCAAGACCAGGAAAGGACAGAATCGGCAGGAGCATCACACAGATGGTTTCTTTAGCAATCATCTGATCGTCCGTAGAGGACAGTGTTTCCAGATGTCTGTTGAGCTCTCTCGACCCTTTGTTCCAAACAGAGACAAACTTCACCTGGAGCTGAGACTTGGTCAGTCATGGCTTTACTGTCCTTACTGTTGTGATCTTGCTCTCCAGCACAATCTTGTTTACAACTGCCACACCAGCCATCTCTGATTATTCAATGAAAAGCTTCTGTATGTGTGTTTTGTAGGAAATGTCATACCAGTGCACAAGGACAGTTTTGTGATTGTTCCACTGGTGTCGGAATTCAAGAAAGAAGCTTGGGAGGCAAAAATCGTTGAACAGGCAAAAACCACAATCAGACTGGTGGTTTATTCGCTTCCAACGGCTTGCATTGGACGGTACAAACTCAATGTAGTAACAAACTGTCCATCGGGAAAGTCCACTTCGCCAGACATTCCTGAAAATGACATTTACATGCTCTGCAACCCTTGGTGCAAAGGTATTATCTGAAGAGAGAGAAAATAAGAGTGGGTGCCTATCACAGTAAAATTTAAGCTTTCTCTTTTTCTGCTCTCATCAGATGACTCTGTTTACATGAATGAGGAGGCGGAGAGAGTTGAGTATGTATTAAATGATATGGGCAAACTCTACTATGGAACTGAGCAACAGATTGGTACCAGAACCTGGAATTTTGGACAGGTAAAGTGTGTTTAAATATATCCAATAACTGTTTAAATATTTAAGTAAAACATATGCTTCCTTTATTTTTTTGAGCATTCTTATTGTCATTCTGGGAATGTTCATCATCATTAATTATTAATTAATAATTATTTTACATTTTCTGTATGTGCTTGTTTCAATCTATCCAACTTCTAAACTGTGATTCTTAGTTTGATGAAGGAGTCTTGGCTGCGTGTTTCTTTGTGTTGGAGAAGAGCAGAAGCCCTTGCTCAGGATGGGGGGATCCTGTTAATGTGGTCAGAGTGATATCTGCCTTGGTGAGACTTTACTCTCTTTTTACCTGCATCCAGATTTTTCCAAGTTTTGCTGTTGTGTAAAGAATTTGACAAAGTCTGAAAATTAGTCGTTGTGATGATGTGAAGCAGATGATATAATATTGTCAATGTTTCAGGTTAATTCCAATGATGATCAAGGAGTGCTGATAGGTAACTGGCAAAAGAACTGTGAGGGGGGTGTTTCTCCTACAGTTTGGAGCGGCAGCAGTGCCATCCTGAAACAGTACCACAGCAGTGGAGGAGTACCTGTCAAATACGGGCAGTGCTGGGTCTTTGCTGGAGTCACCAACACAAGTAAGATACTAAGTGTTATTCAAAATTCACTTTCCCCACATAACATATTAAATAGCACTGCACAAGTAATAATAAAAATTGTGATCACGATTGAAGCTGCTACGAGGAAGCTGTTTACACCTGGTCACTTCATGCATAGCTATCCGACCAGGTCTAAATGCCCTCCGAAATGCATTCAAGATAAATCTGATCGCAGCCTCTTTAGGAGGAAGTCTGTGCTGCATTCCAGACAGAAGTTTAAAGGCATCTAGTGGTTAAAACCACATATAAATTTTACACCTCTTAAAATATTAAAATAAACGTGTGAGAGCATGTTATAGGCCTGCCTATATGATATTATATTAAGATATGATTGCGCTAATGCAACACATCACCAAGTAGCTGAGCTCAACTGCCGTGAATGAAGACACAGACAGCTAACACAATCACCTTCATTAAAAGTAGGAAGACAAACATATTTCCAGTGCTGATGCCGCATGTGCAGCATATTTTTTGATCTTGAAATAAGCTGATAAATACAGCGTTTATCTTTAAGCTTGTTGACGTGAACTCATATATTTGCATATAGCAAGATTTATATCAGTTTTACAAATTTCACATTTATGGGGCCAAGTGTAAATTGAAACACTTGCAAATGATCAAATATGGGATCAGTGAAAACGCATGAAATGATCAGATGTAAACAGACCATGTGTGAGAGTGCAGCCGGAAGCAGACACGTTAAACTTAAAAATAGCCATGCCAATTCTTACGCGAAAAATGTATTTATTAAATTATTGTCCACCTCGCACATAGGGCTTTCTGCACTGTAGTAAATGCCCCTGTTATAGCCTAATTAACAAATTGTAGACACGACGTAAATCAGATATTCATTGTCGAACGCTTCATTATGGGATTTAATTTAAGGTGAAATCAAAAGGTTTAATTGTGGTATCAGGCTAGAGCGAATTTTACGAATGAGATTAGACTTGTCTTTTCTATGCGTGACATCTAGATGGAATTTTATGCCAAATGGAGGCGGGACCAGAAAGGTTTAGGGAATGAAATCTGGCAGATTTTTGCTGATGTTTCTCTGTTTTTTCCCCACTCAGTGTTGCGGTGTTTTGGCATTCCTGCTCGTCCAGTGTCAAACTTCAGTTCCGCTCATGACACTGATGCTTCATTGACGACAGACGTTTATTTAGACGAGAATTTAGAAGAGATTAAAGACCTTAACCGTGATTCAATCTGGTAAGAGTCTTGACAGTGTTATTATATACTATCACCCATTCTTGTATATAAAATAGAATAGCCTATTCATCGTGCAAAAATATATATTATTTTTATGTAGTACCTATATTAAGCATGCTGTTCAAGTTTTCTGCTTACTCAATCTAGATATACTATTTTTTTACGGTTTTTATAGTTTAATTCTACTTAATTTGTTTTTCTAAATGTATATGACATTATGTTTTTATTTATTTCTGTTTTTTTTCCCTCTATTCTCTTGTGTAGCCTATACAAACATGCATATGTGAGTACCTAGGGCGGGTTTCTCCAACCTTTTTAAAAATGAAAGTAGCAGAGAGCTACCCATAGTTTAAAACATTAAAATTTCTTAGAAATTACATAGAAAACCAATAAATAAAAATAGCAGCACTTTGCATGTTTTGTTTGCATAAACATTGGAATAAAAAATAAATAAATTAAAATGATGGCTAGATTTTAAACTAACAAAATCATGTTATCTATTGACATGTTAATTTTATGTCAGTCCCTTTTTTACTTCATTTCAGGTAAGAAAAATATTTTTAAATTTGGGAATAATTTAGTTTTAAGTTGATTTATGTAACACTAGCATTACAGTAATTGTGCTTTTTCTATAATATGGAAGCATTTGTGATATCAGGTAAGTTGTAGCTTCATTGTTGTTTTAATACATTTTGCTTAATATTCAAAGGTTCTGCTTTTTTCTATGTAGGAACTTCCACGTGTGGAACGAGGCCTGGATGACTCGGCCGGACCTGCCATCTGGTTACGGAGGTTGGCAGGTGGTTGATGCGACTCCTCAGGAGACCAGCCAGGGCATGTACCGCTGCGGTCCCGCCTCTGTTGCTGCGGTCCGTACAGGACAGGTCTACCTCAAATATGACACACCCTTCGTTTTCGCTGAGGTATGCTAATTCTTCACAAATAATTTGAATGCATGGATTTATAGATTTGTAGTATGGTAGGTTTTAGTACTAAATATTTGGCTCTTTGTGTTTGTAGGTGAACAGTGATAAAGTCTACTGGCAGCGTAAAAATAATGGGACCTTCGCTGTGATTCGGGTTGACAAGAGAGCTGTAGGTCGCTGCATCAGCACCAAAGCTGTCGGTTCAGATGAACGCGTCGACATTACGCACCTCTACAAATATGCAGAAGGTGAAAATCCTCATGAAATTATGGTTTCAATTGAGATATTTTCACTTACACATGATGAAAAGCTCAATAAAAAAATACAGATTATTTTTTATTATTATTAATGTAAATTAATCCTAAAATTAATCCAGATTGCTAGTATCCAAATATATAAACCAACACATCTTTAATTTAATTTAATGTTTTTAATGGAGAAGTAGGCCTGTCAATGTCAAAATTATTCATGTAGAACAATTAAAATGCAACTAATGTGCTGTAATTTAAAAATTTGAAACATAAAAACTTAATGTCACTATAATATAATTTAATTTAATTGATTTTTACACATTTTGTTTTTTTACATATTATATCCTACAACAGCATAACATTTTCATTGGTTAAAAGTCATAAAGAATACAAAGGATTTTATTTTAAACACATGTACAGTTGTGGTTTCTAAATGATCTATTTTATAAATATGTACACTAACAATGTGACTTTAAATATCACTTTCATCGCTCTGGTTTTTTTGGTCAGGTTCAGCAGAGGAGCGCACTGCTGTGGAAACAGCCTGTAGATACGGCTCCAAACGGTCCACCTACTCTCCCGCCGGTGACAGCGACGTGACGCTTGACATTACTATGGAGGGTAAAGGGCCATGTGTTGGTCAGGATGCTGTTCTGAACATCGTTCTGAAGAACAACAGCAGCTCACCTCGTAGTGTCAATCTCTACAGCCAGGTGTCAGCCACGTACCACACTGTAGTCAACAGGACCTTCCTGAAGAAAGACCAGACCAGCCTTGAGCTCAAGCCTCATGAGGGTGAGATGTGATAGAATGGATAATGATCTGAATACAACACTTAACTACAACTTGTCACCAGCTGAACAACACATTAACAATGCAAAACAGTTAAGCTATTAACTAATCATTACAAACGTTATATTGTTGGAAAGGTCTAAGACTCCTAAATAGATATTTTAGCACTTTTTTTGTAAAACAAATTATGTAAAGTACTAGATTTATTTATGACGGGTGCACCTAAAAAACAAACCACAGCAGTTCAGACCTCTGTTAAAAAAAAGCCTTCATTGTTTCTTTTTCCCTGTCTTTAAAAAACCATAAGGAATTATATCAATTGAAAACTTACAATCTCAAAATTAATTATTTGAAGCCCATTTTAAAGTCAGACATTGCATTAGCATGGAAATGGTACATCAAAACCAAATTACTAAATGTTTTCATCCATGAATTATAGATATTTTGATTTGGAAAAAAAGTCACAGTTAAGGTAAAAATCAAACAGTTTTTGGTAATTTAAATAAAGCTTGAAATAAGATATACATTAGATGGAAAAAAAAAATATTTCAGTTATTTGCCTAGGCAACTTTTTTACTTTTTAATTTAAGTTAAAGTAACATACATTAGTGAAAGTAAACCCAGAAAAACAAATGAAAGCTATTCAGAAATATTTAGAAAATAAATATATATATATTTTTTTATTATTATAAAAAGAAAAAACACAACAAAATGACAATAAAAAATTAAATATACAAATAAAAGCTAATTCAAAATATTCATATTTTGTAATATTAATAATACTATAATATAGATTAATTATACTAAATCTACATTGATATAACGTATAATAAACCAATTTTATTTCTAAAACCAACAAGTCACCAACAAGTGAAATTAAACAAATATACTCAAATTGTAATGCAAATTAGAAATGTTGCCTTTGCAACTTAACAGACATAAGCTGAAGTACTAAAATGAAAAATTAAAACTGATATAAAAATTGTAGAAATGTAAAAATTACAAAATAAAAAAAAATACTAAAACTTAATCTAAATTAAAAACTATATAGACATATAATAAAAAATTAAATGCAAATACTATTAGTAAATATTTTAATAGTAATATAAATGTACAAAATGTTAATAAATTATACTGGTATGTTGTTACATATTTTCAAAGATGAAAAAAATATTTTATTTTTTATTTAATATGGTAACTCAGACTAATAAAAAAAGAATTGAGTCATAATGTTTTTTGACTGAAAATATTTATGTAGTATGACTCTTGGCTTTCTAGTCCAGTCTCTGGAGTGGTCGCTGCAGTATAAGGACTATAAGGATCATCTGGTGGGTCATGCAGCGCTGATGCTCACTATCTCTGGACGGGTCACTGAGACTAGTCAAACTCTGGCCAAACAGTTCAGCTTCAGGCTGCGCACACCAGACCTCATCATCACTGTGAGTTCACATGACTCGCTGTATATTGAGATTACACATGATATTATATAACAGGGCTATATTCCATTAATGTGGCTTGTGTTGTGTGTTATTTTCTCTCTTAGCCTGTAAGTGATGCTGTGCTGGGCAGAGAGCTGAAAGTCAAAATCAAGTTCCAGAACCCACTGCCCTGTGTACTGAGGAACGTCATATTCCGGATTGAAGGACTGGGAATGCAGCATGTCAAAACCATTAACTATGGGTAAGACATTCATTTGCAATGACTGAATCAAATTGTTTTTTGTAATACTAAATAACTTTTACATTTATATTTTTGAAATAACCTTTTTTTTTTCATATTTTCTTTCAGTGATATTGCAGACCAAGCCTCAATGTGTCTGACAGAGACGGTTGTTCCTAAACGGTCCGGCCCACAGAAGCTTCTAGCAACTCTTGACTGTCCTCAGCTCACTCAGGTGCATGGAGTCACAAACATCCTTGTCAAAGATCACTGAATAATCTTCACGTCATCTAATCAGTGCAAACATCTGCACTGTGGCTTCAGCATTTTAGTACGAGTATGTGTTTGACCTAATCTATGCAATACAAGCGATGGGCAAATCCTAGTTAGCCTTTGCTTGTAGATTTATACCAATCAATAAAAGGAAAAACAAAACTTTTTTGTCATCACTGGTAGCTCTCAGTTTACTAATTAACCAAAACCACAGCATCTAGCTGTTTCAAAACTAAAAACCATGAAAACATCTGCCAAAATAGAGACGTTTTTATATATTAGTTTACACATTAGCATTTCAAAAGGTCAGTCATTTTATTACTACGACATCTCAAACTCTGTTAAAATCAACCTAGGCTCTTTGGAAATACGTGCCTCTTTATAAGGTTCTGCAAAACTGAAAAAACATACCTATACATGCAAATTGCTTCAGTTTCCAGTTGAAATGAACACTAGAGGCTCCAACTTTTATTCCTTTTCACAAAAAAGTATGATTTACAGGTACATTTTTGATTAATAAATGCTAATTTTCATAAAATTAGTTGCAGAATGTTATGTTATGACTTCAAAAGAATTTTAACATGATCTGAAAACTCACACTTACTGAATATTTTGGTGGTGAAAAAAAAAACCGGCTCAAATCAGTGTAAGGAGGTTAAAATAGCAAGGCTGCATCAGTGAATGCATCTTTACATTACTTTTGCATTTGTTAACACTATTGGGCAGGTTTAGGTTTGGGTTTGGTTTCGGGGATATTTCCAACATTAGATAGCATTCATCTTTAGCGATACTCACTGAATATTTTAATTCTGAACGGCCACAAAACGTACCTCGAGCAGCATTATAAAAACACTGCAATATGTACCTGTACCAACATAATACAAACAGACCATGGTTACATATTAAACATGTGTTTTAGCACCATTCTCTGGACATTTCTCTTTGAAACTGCCGCAGAACGTGCCGTAAGGTACATAATTACGGGGTTGAAAAAATGTATGTAGAGGCACATATTTCCAATGAGCCTGGGTTGGTTAAAATCATTGCATCCTCAAGCTTTATATTTCAAATAATGATACAGTTAATCATAATCAACCCAGTTCAGCATTATCACTTGTCTTTATACTGTAAATGAACATTTACACACACACACACACACACACACACACAGGCATTTACGTGTTTAAAGCTGTCACATTTATTGGCCTCTTCTATGCACATTTACTAAACAGCCAAACAAGCTGGCAAACGGTTTTAGAGACATTTTACAATGGGACTCTCCACAAAGATTACTAAAAAATAAATACAAGACTCAAAAGTGTTGCACAGATCAAAAATATACAAAGGCTTATAATTAATGTAAACTTTGAAAACATTTTACATAAGAAACACCCTGGAAACGATTTTAAAAGGTATTCTATTTACAAGTTTTTACAAAAAGAAAAAAAAAAATCATTTTAGTTGCTTGAAGACTTCAGTCTAGTACCAGAAGAGACATCACGTAACTTGTGTTGTGTGTTCAGTACAGCGAGTGTTTGTCTAACTCTGAAATCCTTTGGTACACAAATCTTTGCATGTTACCATTCACCAAGCATGCTTTAACTTTATCAGTATTTCAATTCATAATTGCTTTTGCTATGTGTTAACTATTCCTGTTTAAATAGCCTACAGCGATAGACACTGTGAAAACCTTCACAAACATACTAAACATCAGTGCAAATTTTAAGGTTAGACTTTACAATGTTGGAATGGTAGCTTACAAAATGCTTTACCTCTGTCTTGGAGATGGATAGTGAAAATCTTTGCCAACTCACAGATTGCTCAGGTTTGTAAATGTGTGTTTTTCCCTTTGTATAACATCTTTAACTAAAGCTAGTTAGTTGTTAGCGAGCGAATAGTTGAGGACAGCTTAAATACTTGATCCAAAGACTAAATCTCACCAAGCAAGGTAAATTGCAAACACACCAGAAGGTCAATGGTACAAAGGAGAGAAATGCCAAATACACCACTGGACACCATTAGGTTTCAAAGGATCATTAACAGAGTAGCTTATGCCATTATTATTATTATTATTTTTTTTTTTTCTTCAATATATTATTTATAAGTGGTTTTATTTTTAAATTTTGAAACCAGTGTTTATCCACTAAAGCTTAACCTCTGAAAAGAAAACAGTCCATAAATCCATAAATAAATCTGCAGTCATTCATTTATCAAAGCCCAATATTTCATAAAAGCCAGCAAGACACTTTAGTACCAAAATGAAAAACACGAGGTGGCTCTTGGAAACTGATTTTAAAAAGAAGCTGAGCGTTAACCAAACAGTAGTGCATGTTTTCTCATCTGTCCTTTTTTACAACCTCTTTCCTTTGATTTGCACATTCTAATACGCACAGATTTATTTGTTGCTCCAGCAAAAAAAGAAAGTCTTTATCAAGACACAAACCCTCTTACTGCAGACTTGCTCTGTCCCACAGTCTGACATGACTCTACGCCTCTGAAGTCTTTCTTTGGATATTTTACTGCCTGTGCTACAAACAGCAACAGCATTGAAAAAGGAATAGGTTTTCCATCAGTTTCAAGGACGATACCAAACTTTAAGTCCTTCTCGTAACCTTCCTCACTGCCCTCTCAACATTGCAAATTCAAACCCAAAGCAACACAAACTGCAAAAGCCTCCTGACCAAAAGCACTTCCACTACACACTTCTAAAAACTTCTACTTATCCTTCTACAATATTATTCCGCCATAGTCCATTTACTACATAAAAATGTCTTTGAAAAAGATTGTCAAGAGTCGTTTTGACAAAAACAGCTCATGGCCTCACAAATCTGATGAGGCAAATTCCTTGATACGCTTAAAAAATGATGTACCAATATCGGCTGCTCTCTTAAGTTTTATTGCATGCAGTTAATTTGATCTATTAAAGTGAAATATAGAAAAGCTACAACTACTGCGGTAGAGGCATAATTTCAAGTCGGCTGTAAAACGCTTGCACAGTATTAGTCCTGCAGTGTGGGTCAGTGATCAATAACAAAAAAATCACTTCACAAAGAGCAGAATAATATATATATACTTCAGAAACAATTGGTACAGTATTCACAGAATACGCTTAGTGCCTGTGTTGTAGCTGTTGTCATTTTTCTTAGATCAATTTATTGAAATAGAAACAATGGGTTGATTGGTTTTTTTTTTTAAGAAATTTGCTTAAAAAAGATAAATACTGAATGAAAGGGAAGAATCGTGTGGTCATTAATTACAGCATT
Source organism: Enteromius radiatus (assembly GCA_032357445.1). Lineage (NCBI taxonomy): Eukaryota > Metazoa > Chordata > Actinopteri > Cypriniformes > Cyprinidae > Enteromius > Enteromius radiatus. The sequence continues at coordinate 2,860,500 of JAUCMS010000030.1, read as the reverse complement.
GCTTTAAAATTATTAGATGGAGTATTAAAAAGCTCAAAATGCCAAATATGGACACAATTTGCCTATTACCTTCTTAAGCTAATCTCATTAAAAATACATACTTTTTTAAAATGTATATTCTGTATATAGATATTTATTTTCATGTCACTTTTTCTTTTGTGGCATTTCTTTAAAATGTCTGATATTTTTTCAGTACCAAAAGAAGTGCAAAATAGTGGTTGGTCATCAGGATATTCCAACGCAGCTACATTTCTTGCCCAATAAGATCCAGTTGTGGGCTAACTCGAAAGCACTTAGCCCATTTATGCTACAGCTAACTATACAAAAGGCCACTCTTTGATTGTCCCAAGCTGTCTGCCATAAACAGTTTGTGAGTAAGGTAAAAGAAAGATTTTCCCTTCTTTTAATACCATCTGGACCCATTTTCACAGTTACCCCAGTACAGTACTGTTTTTATCCTTCTAGACAATGGTAAATGTGTGTGACAAAAAGCATCCGAAATTGAGTCACTGTAAATAATTACAAAGTGATGAATTTTTCGCATGTAGTTTTCTCCACCCTCATTTTAAAATTAAAGGTATGCAAACAAAGTATTCACATAAAATAAATATGTTCATGGAAGTTATTAGAACACCACTACTGAAAATCATTATTAGAATGTTTTGTTCTTTTTGATACAAAATGGTACAGACGCTACGTAGTTTGTTTACGGCCTTCTCAAGAACAGAATTGAGTATGGCAAGTGCCCAGCATTATTTACTTGATGTCAAAGATTGTGGTGTCTAGACTAATTCTAAAGTCAAGATGCATTTTTCAGGAGGAACGGTCATCGTGTGGGCTACCATCTGAGTTTTCTGTTTCCCCTTCTGATATGGCCTGCATGGGAGCAGTGTACAGCCGACTGCGTGTACTGTAGCGGCTGCTGTTGGCAGCTGGTGGCATCCTTGACCGGCCTTGTCTAGTTGAGGCAGATGTGGGAAAAGCTTTTGGGGAAAAGCCCTCAGCATAAGATTTGGGAAAGGGGCTGGGCATTTGCTCGGGGGTTCCCTCTGGAAGTTGCTGCTGTAAAGGAGAAAGTGGCTCCTCAAATGGTCTAGAACCCTCCATTACGAGCTCACCAGGGCTTTTGGGTGCAACGGGGCTCTTAAGGATCTCTGTAGCTGACATGCGATAACTGGAGTCCGAGCGACTACCCTTTTTCAACAGCAGCAGTTTGAACTCTTCGTTTGAGGTACTTGACTTTTTGGCACTCCTGTAAATTGGGCCTGGGGTTCTCTGAGCCCCAGTTTGAGTAGATGGACTTGCAGGCATGTTTGGGGTGCTTGGCGAGGTTGCAGGATTAGTAGCAGAGCCATTCCCAGAAACAACAGCTAAACGACTCCGCACTGACATTTCTCCAGAATCTTTCCTGCCCAGCATTTTTCGTTTTGACCTGAGATGATAAAAAACAAAACAAGAGACAATCAACATTTTGTGAATTTCAGTACTTTTTCAGATCATCAAAATCTACCAGATAAACACACCTGTGAATCATGGCAAAAAGATCTTCTGTTGTGCGGTTTTTACTCGGTGAAAGAAAAACGCTATCATCGTCGGTTTTGGATTCGTCTGTCAGAGGGGACACAGTTGAATCACTTGGTGTGGACTCTGAAATAAAAAGTCTGAAACTCATTCCAATTCAAAATATCTAAACTTTACACAAAATGGCAGCTAGTTTACTTGATAATAGAAATATTACATGAACAAACCTTTGCTGAAATAGTCCTCTGTGTCTGGTGTTGACCCTTCCTCTACAAGTTCCTGTGAGGCACTTCTGGTTGGAACACCTGATGTTACAGATTCTTCTCCAGCACTGCTGATTAGATAAGCTTGCAATGTCTCTGATCTTTGATTGACAATATCAGGCACTTGGTCAAAACTATCTGACCTCTTTCCTAGACCATTCTGACCAGGGCTTCCATCATTTGGCTCAGATTTCCATGGCTGGATTTGCTCCACTTCCAGACTACTCTGGGAAAATAAATGATTTGAGGTGCTCACCTCTTCTGCAACTTCTTGAGAATACTCAGACATCACTTCATCCATATTCACCTGTTCAGACGGGGCCTTAAAAGCAGTCATGCTCCAAAGAGGTGATTGGGCTAATCGGTCATATCTATTTCTTGCACCAAAATGGCTTGCTATATTCTTAGCAGCTAGTCCATCTATTGGGGTAAACAGTGATTCACAATTGTCCTGAGAGGAGGTTTCTGTGAGAAGGGGTCTATAGGGTGGAGGCTTCCTAGTTTCATGGGGTTTATTGTGAGTAGGTGGGGTAATGATGGTCACAGTGGGACACTTAGGCCTAGTGGCAGTATCAGTTATTGGTCGATCGTGGCTCCCTTCTCCAGACTTGCCAACGGAACGTAGCTGAACTGAACGAAGTACTGTAGGAGTGATGGCCAAGGGACTAGTGACTTCACTTGAAACTGAAGTTGCCAGACCCTCACGCTTGATTTCTGCTGAAGCAGCTGCTTTTTGTTTGCTATGGTGAAGGATGTGCATCTGGTTTTTGTGAACTGAAGGCCTGCTGACATTGGGAAGGGCACTTAGGTCAAGATGGGAGGGAGGTATGATTGGCAATTCCAGGTCCCTTTTGGACGAGTACTGCTGCAAAGAAGCAAGTGAGGACTTTCTCTCTGGGACTTTGGGTTTCCTTTTGCCACCAGTAGGGGACATTGGGTGAGCATTTGGGAAGAAAGCCGATGGAAGAGATGATGTTGGTGTTTCTGACTGGCTTGAGTAGCCACTGGAAGGTGATGCTAGACCTACCAGCTTTTCTGGCGAAGGCAATCTGAACTCGCTTTCCGCAGATGGTAATGAAGGAGTGGTGGCCCTAGATCCTGACTGGGAAGTCTGGGATTCAGAGCTCTCCTGTGACTTAATGCATTCAATGACAGTGGTACCCGTAGCTGTGCTGGAATTTGACAACGATCTGTAAGGATCATTGGATTTCAAGTCATTAAGAAGCCAGAGATCTGCATAGTCTGACTGGACAGCTCCCTCGTCCTTGAAGGAATGTGTTTCTGTGGAGCCAAACAAAGCAACTTCTGGAATCTCTGCAGAACTTTCAACACCCCAAGCCCCCAGTGTCTCCTCACTCTCCAGCTGACTTGAGGAGCCTCCGTTCAACCCCACATGCTGTGTTCTTTCACAGGAAGACATAGATTTGTTCTGACTGACAGCATTCTTTGGTTCGTTCTTGTCAGTGGGAGGTCCAACATGGCTGCTTATTTTCTTCAAGGATGAGCTGCGTTTTGGTGGGGATGGCTTCACCTTTGGTTTCCTTAGAGAGAGACTATGTCTCCCAAGTGTGTTTGTTTGATGTCCATATTCTGCCTGCTGCTGGTCTACAGATGCATAGTTATATGTGAAGCTTTTGCTACCTTTAAGACCACAGTCAAAGTGCATGGAGGTATAGTAGCCCTCGACATCTACAGAAAAGTGTGAGGTGGTATCAGCCTTTTCAGATGGTGGCCTTTCTGTTAAACTTTCAAAAGTGGCTATGCTAGCAAAACTGGGACATTCTAGGATATTCTCTGCCCTAGAGTGCTCAGGACTGAAGTCAGGATGGCAAGGCAGGTTGTGCCTGTAGTGTGGATAGCTCCACTCACCCTCACTGGCAGTGCTGACTCCAGCATCATCAAGCATGTCAGTTGCAGTGGAAGTAAATGAACCTGTTCTATGGCTACGGAGGCCTTGTGATCGGTCTCCAGGATATGGATCAATAATGAAGCCAGTGGAGTCATCATTAGTATTGGTAGCTGCATTCAATGATAGTTCAGAATCACAGTGGGATGATCCGGTGAGTGGGGGAGAGGCTGCAGGTGGAATGGTCTCTGATGTCTGAGAGGGACAGGTAGAACTGCTACCACTCCAATTGCCACTCGAGGACTGGTGATCCTCCTTGTGGTCCATCTGACTTGTCAGCACACCAGCATTGGAAACGGAGTGAATGGGGCTACTGAATGTATCAGAACTGGAGGAAATCTCACAGCTACCCATGTCAGCTTTGCGAGGCAGATGCGATCGACCCCTTTCTATCCAGTCATGCTCTGCACTTCCAGCATGCTGCTTGAATTTCAAACTGTTATGCTGGCCCTCTGGGATTGCCTGGTCATCAGTGCTTTCTTCATCATCTTTAATAATATGTTCCCCTGGGACTGGTAGGAAGTCCTCTGCCTCAAATGGGGACAGTTCTTCCTCATCCTCCTCCTCATCATCCTCATCACTGTCATCATGACCTTCGTCCACCAGCCGCCCTCCCTCACGCGGGAGACTTCGAGAACGCAGACGGGAGCCTACTGAGGCGGTGAACATTGTGTCAGAGTTGTCAGGCAGAGAAGATATGTTGCCTGTGGAATGGGACAGTGACACAGTCACACCCTGCCCCCTTTGTGCTCTGATCCGTCTACGTGAGGGTGCAGCCCCAACAATCACAAATTCTTCTGTCTGGCAACCAGAGTCCTTGGTGTTGAGACGAGAGAGAGTGAGATCCTCTTGGCAAATTTCAGGATTGGTGTGGACTATCACTGTGCGTTCTCTGGCCACTGGAGACTCATCAGAATCTAAAAAAAACAATAAATGTAAAAAATTTAGTAACAAATAATGTTTCATACATGCCATTTACTCTTATCATATGCCTTATTCTTTACTGTAAATGAACAAATAATGAAAGCATAAAGAGTCATAAAGAATGTTACAAGTTGACACACCAAAATCGTGCTGTACGCGTCTGGGAATGCCAGTGATTGTTTTCCGTCTCCTCAGCTTCCTTCGCCGTTGAAGGACTGATTGCGAATGGACTAGTGAGCAGCGCACACTGGCCTCTCTGTCGAACCCAACCCCTGCAAAGAGCACCAGACATGTGAGAGGCTGTTGGGTGCAAGCCACTTTTTCTACTTCTCCCTCCCATGTTTCTCACACTCATAAACCAGAGATTTTCATGCTAAATACAACATTTTAGTCAAGGTGAAATGTATCCTAACTGTGTGTGTGTGTGTGTGTGTGTATATATATATGTGTGTGTGTGTGTGTGTATAAAATACATCTTTATACAGAGTATATATTTCAAATTTTACAGTATATAACTACTTCACAGCACTATATAAACAAGTCTGACTTTCTACATGTTATACAAGGTTCACAACACATCTCAAAAGAAAAATAAATGTATGTATTATAAAATCATAAATGCAACAAAAAGATGGTTTTCATTCACGTTAAAATATTTTAACTGACACAAAAGTACACTGGACAATACGCAACATCATGCAAGGTGAAAGGAGCGACATATTCAGGACATCAGAACAGAAAACAACCAGGGTTGAAAATGGGAGTATTGCTGTCCTACCCAACCCCAGCCTTACTCTAGACTGCAGTCTACTGCTGTACACTTGAGCTCTATTTGTTTTGATGTTTGTCCAGTGTCATGCATCATGACTCTCATGTGATTGCAAGGCTTGGCCCTCTGAGCACCAATTACACCACTGTGCCTGTGATGTGCAGTTTCCAGTCAACACTATCTTTGACTCAATCCTTACTGACACGCACCTCAAAATTCCCGTTCCAGTCAAGCCTGAAGTAGATATATTTGGCCTCTTTGTAATTCTAATGCAACTGATTAGCATGCACAAAACGCTTTCTTGACTCTTTGCATTTCCTGGCACAAAGTAAGTTACCACGACAACTAAGAACTTTTTTGTTTCAAATTTCATGACTTGCAGATTTTAACCTACTTTCCAGTGTGTCTAATACTGTTATTATTCTAATGTATTTGGGTGATTATTCAGTTTGGGCCCTTCTAACAACTAAAAACCACATTTCATCTGTGTTAAAACATTAAATCACATGTCATGGAATAAAAAGGGTCTGACCATGGCCTTGTTAAAAAAAAAAAAATCCTGACATGTTTTAAGGGGAATTAACAAAAGGTTTAAAACAGCAAAGCTCTAAAGCAATTATAATCTACCCTTTAAAACTAGAAAAAAATAAAATCAAATCAAACATACACCATAGCCAACTATGTTTCAGGACTACTAACTCTTCATTTATAAAGTTAGTGGCCATTTTATAGCGACATGTGCTAGTAAAGTGAATATCAAAACAGATTTTTAATTAAATTAGAAAGCTGCAATAGTCAATATGAGAGTGTTATTATGGCTGAGATGGCAACCCCTTCTCTCTTTCCGCACATTATTCTAGATGGTGATGGTTAGGGAATGAAGTGGCACTGATACTGAAGGGGGAAACTTAATGGACATGTAAAAGATCTCTCACTTAGGAAAGCTGATATCGCTGAGGGGGAAGTAGCGTTGGCGCCCTCCTCTGAAAACAATACACGCAAAATTCAGCGTTCTCACAAGGTAATCCTTCTGTTCATTGATGCCAGAGGAGAACTTTGGTCAGGATGATAATAGTCTCAATTAGATTTAGTTCTGAGGTATAACATAGACCTGTCGATAATAACATCCATTAAAAAGCTTAACAGATCAGTTGATAATATATATTCACATAGCTAAAAGTATATAATGTGCTTGTTATAAGTATATAAGTAATATAACATGCTTGCTAATGTTTACTAATGTTATTAAGATATTAAACACTACCTAAAAAATAACAGATCATTATTTCATGTAAATAGAAATGCTTATGTCCTTAAACGTCAGAAGTTCATACCGTCATGCACTTTTCAAAAATCAAAAGGATTTTAACTGAAATTTGTTCATGTACTTTCAAATGCTAACAAATGTCATTAAAGTTGAGTTCACATATTACCCAACACTGTAATTAGTAATATTACACACATCACAAACTATTCATGTCTGTAAAGGTCACATATTTGTTCTGCATTTGTTGTGTAATATTCTATTATTCACATATCTTTACAAATTATTTATTAATCATTTGTTCATGTTTTTGTATTAACCAATCTAAATAGAAACTATTTATTATTTGTAAGCGTTTATAAATGTTTACTAGTCATTAGTACCTTTACAAGCAGTCATCTCTGGCAAATAAAAGAATTATGAATGTTAACTTTATGGGCACTGTATTTTTAGCTTCTGTGTATAACAATTTTCACTTATATTAAACAAACTGAGCCCTATACACCATTAGCCCCCTTAACCAACCCCTAAACCTACCTATACCACCAAACCTGTCTTTAACCCTACTTGTACCACAACTCAGTAGCAGAAAAAGTGTTGTACTCATTGTATAAATATTGTTTAATACATTGTTAAAATCATTTGTAGATTTTTGAATTGCATGAGATATACAAAATAGCTGAAACATATTTATGACTAACATGAAATGTAGTAATTGTTATGTTTGGAACTACTACTACTACTACAGTTCACTGTCAATGCCAGAAATGTCATTTTAATCAAGAATTGGCACAAAAGCTCTTGGCATTTTCTGTTAAGATTCCTGTTACAGTGTAGATTATTGGAATATGTTTACTAGAAAATACTATTTTGGTATTTCCCCTTCAAAAGTTCTTGTTTAATTTGATGTGTTGCTTGCCATTTCTTTGTAATTGTTTGTCAAGTCTACTAGCAATTTATGAGAAAGAAAAATTATATACCACTGTTTCTGTAAACACATTTAAAAAACTAAATTCTAATGGACCAAAGTTCTCCTTCAGTAGTGACAGCGTCACCAGAGCCCAATACTATGTACATGAGCAATAGTAAAATTAATGAAGCTTTTAATTTTCCATATAATAATGGTATTTAATTTTACAAAAAACATTATATGCTGCTATGAACTACCATTTAAGTGTCATACTCAGCTCTGAATTGGCATGCATCATTGACAGAAAACACTATAAGGCATTTACCTGTTACGTTAATGGGAACGATGCATGAGGTGATGACTTGAGAGTCCGTCTTCATCTTCTCCTCTGGGGTGGGCAGTGGTAAGATTCCTGCCCAGTTGGTCTGTTTGTCCAGCGTTGAGGGCACGTTCGGGATCGGAGTGTTCGGCCAGTGGCCCAAAGCCACCAGGTCTGAATCTGAATCCACTGGAGGAACAACCTAAAAGAACATTATGGTGATTAATGTATGAGGTTACTGAGGGGTGGAAATCTTTTATAGATGATTATAACAAATCGATGATGCTTCCACTTGCTTTAATTCTTAAGACCTCATGAATTCACTTGATAAGTGCAGTTAATGTGTCTAAATTGGCATATTTCCAATTAGTACAGGATGTTTTTCTTATAAATAGCCAATGGGCAATTTGTTTGATTTGCTAAGGATTTTTACTTGTCAGTTGTTACAGCAATATGTCATACAATATGTGGATACGTTATTATGGCATTTGATACATTTTTCCTGGAACAGAAACACTTTTCAATGTGTGCATATGCTAAAAGCTAACATTTAGCAGTGCACTTGTGTGCAGTATACTTCAATGCTAACAGACATGGACCAAAAACCACAAAAAAAAACTTTTGATTTCATGAGGTCTGTGAAAAAGTGGAACAACATACTTAAAATTGGAGAACATTTACATGTTTAGTTCTACATGCACATGCATAATGAAGCACTGAAACATGCAAAGCAAATAAAAATGGAGATGCATTAGTGCAGGAAAAAGTTGTAAGACATGAAACAAATGCATATTCACATGAAGTACACAACACAACGCAAGTTCAGTTCCTTCTTTTCAGCTGTCACTCACAGCACCAGGTGAGGTACACTTGCTAAACCCTGTCAGATAGTTAACTTAGCAGTTAATCTAATCAGTTAACTTACCTTGTGGAGTTTACAGAGCATTAACTAAAGAGGTTTGGAGAGTGTAGTGGCTGTCACCTAGCCACATATGAACATGCACTGTGTTAAAGAGAGCTGTGATATTCAGTCATTGTGTGTCCCTTTCCCAGCCGGCCAATGAGGATCTCACAATAAACAGCAGCCGGGAAAAAAAAGTGTTACCACGGAAACTTCTCCCAAAACCAGAAGAGGACGGAAAGAAAGAGGGAAGCGCCACAAAAACAGACGGACAGAATCAAAGGGAGTTTATGACCGTTTTGTTTGCCGGTGTTGAAATGAGGGGCAAGGGGTGAAGTGGAGTTTTGAAAAACATAGGATCAAAGCAGGAAAAAAAGAAAAGGAAAAAGGAGTGTATGGAGCCAAAGTGTGCAGGAGAGGAGGGAACGCAGGGGGCTGGGAAAGAGCCAAATGTGACGGTTTGATTTCTCCATCTGGATCGCATTCAAAAGCTATTTTGATTAGAAAAGAAACGAGACATCAGGGGGATGAAAGAATGCCATTCATGAAGTTCAGCGGCAGAAAGAGAGAAGCGCCGAGCGTAAGGGAGCATGAGGAAACCAGAGGAAGTGAACCTTATAGTATGCCTACAAAACCTATGTCTAGAGTCCAAAATCTAAATTTTGGCAAGTGATTCAAAAACAAGTTAATAAAAAAAAATAAATAATATAATATTAATAATGATTTTATATATAAACATAAATTTAAATATTATTGTAAAATGTAACATAAAATTCTAAGAGAAAATTTAAGTGTTTATTTATCCATATTTATTGCAACATACAGGACAAGCTATGTTAAACACATAAAACTGCCCAAAAATATAAACCACATTGTGATTTTTTTCTCATTTATTATCTCTTCTATTCTATTTTATTGTGTTTCTAAATTGATTTCTTAAGTAAAGTAAAACTTCTTGCACTGTTTGTGCTGATAAGAAGTTAGATAAATGTCTTAATATTATATACTACTTTATGTAACTTCACACACACACACACACACACACACACATATATATATATATATGCATTATATTTCATTAGGGAAATTAATTTTGGACCCTAAATATGCCTTAAAATGGATCAGAAGAGACAGGCAACTGCAAGGGACAAATGAAGAGAAAATTTCAAAAGGCAACTCATGACTGAGTGTTCACTCTTTAAAGCATCTATCCTGGAGTCAGGCACTCAGGCAGGGGTTTGTGGGTAAGCCACAGTGCCGGGTAGTTGATGGGCAATTATATTTTTCTGCCACAGACACACACACACACACACACACACACACTTACAGTCAGACAGCAGCTCTACCCTGGAAACCCTGTCATTAAAAAACCTCAGACCTGCACACTTCCGTGTGTGTGTGTGTGTGTGTGTGTTTCCCCTAGACATTCTTCACATAGTATTTCAGGAGCATAATGCTAGAGAAGGGCAGCACTTTATTAGTCTGTGCTAGTGCTGATTTACAACATTACCAGGATCAGAAACAAGGGCAAACATAATGAAGATGATTGAAAGTGACTCGGATTAGCAAAAACACATGCCTATTTCCATACGTAATAATAATAAAAAAAATTAATTAATTAAAAAAAGCCAGTTCTCACAATTCTGGAGAAAATAAGTTTTTATAAAAGTTGAGAAGAAAAACTTTGCACACAAATGCACAGAAGATTGTTATTTTGACACTGGCACATCCAGATAAAAGTTCAGATGTACTGCTGATGTTAGAAGGTAGTAGTGTCAGAAGAATAGTTCTAAAGAATCTAAAGAAGAAGATGTTAGACAAACATCCTGTTAAGATTTGGTTTATATTCAGTACCGATATCTGATTATATGTTTATAATACAATTTTATAAAAGGTATAAAATAAGTACCTCTGTGCACTTTTTGTGTAACACTGTTTTTATGTACCTTACTGCATGTACTCATTTATTTTGAAAACTGCAGTGATATGTACTTGTTGGTACATATTTTGTGTCTCATTAAAAAGTGCACCCGTTTATGCCACCAGACCAGATAGACATTAACACAGGCATGTCTTAAAGGTTCTACCAAACCAAATCTTATTTACGTAAGATGTTTTTTTTTTTTTTTTTTTTAAACACTGATATGAAAGCAGTTTTGGCTTCTTGCCCATGATCATGTTTTGATCAGGAATGTAAAACTGTTTCCAGATCAGCGTGAATGTAGGCTTTAGGAGACATTTTGGGGTAAAATATACCTTTCTGCTCCATGGGGAAAAATGACAACACTCAGTAGGGGAGGAGGACCGGGTGCTTTGGAACTACAACACATACAAACACAAAGATGACATGAATGTGAGGATGAACATGAACATAGAAATGAACACAATGAGGGTGTATCTGCTTAATGGAACTGGAAGAACAGCCGTGATTCACTGTGCTTGTCAAAACACATGATAATACAGATTTAGGTGATTATATATAATCAAAAAGTCGTCCTCGGTTTTGCAGCACTGAAACATTTAATAACCCAATTCACATACAGAGTTATTATAGATTACGAACTCATAGAACTGACGATTTAAATTTAGAATGCCTTAACGTTTTTTTCTTTTCTACTGATGGACTGGAGTGGTGTGGATTGCTTGTGGATTATTTAGATTTTTTTGGACTCTCGTTCACTGCAGAGGATCCAACTGATGTAATGCTAAATGTCTCCATATCTGTTCTGATAAGGAAAGAAACTCACCTACATCGTGGATGGCCTGAGAGTAAGTAAATAGGCAATTTTTTTTTATTTTGGGGGGTGAAATATTTCTAAATAAGTCATGGTGTACTGAGAAGATGACTGAACACCATTCAGTAACCCAGTAAAATAAATAGTGTTATAATAGGAGGCTTAACAAAGAAATGAACGTTATTTGTCCACATGGCTTGCTGCAAAAGAGGAGTTATTTTCATAATGGCATCTAAGAGCATACTTAATGTCCTTAAATCACGACACTCCCTGCTTTTTAGATCGGCTGAATCAAAATAATCATTAAATTAATAATCATTTATGAAATCATTACTAATGCATGAGTGAAAAAAGAAAAAGAAAAAGAAACTGGCAACCTGGTTAATACAGTTGTTTACCTGCATCTGCTTTACTCACAGCGAGTCACAGATACAAACTATGAGACTGAAAATACATTAATGCAAATAAAATGTCAAAAATCTCTAAATGACTGTGAAGTACGTACTTTGCAAGGTATATGTTCCTTGTGAAAAAGAAGTGTGCCTAATTGTTTTAAGTGTGCACTTGTAGCATATTTAATCCTAAAAGTATATTTTTAAGTGTACTTGATAAGTGTAAATACACATTCATATAATTTCTTATAGTCACATACAGCCAGTACAAAAAGGGCATTTTGTAAGTTTTTTCTTTAAAATTAATTTTAAATAATTATGTTATGTTAAATTTAATATTAAATTTAACCTGTTAACTGCCTCGTAAACTTTTTTTACTACCCTTTCCTCTCATCACATATCTTAGTAATCATTATTTGAAAGTTTGAAGACTCAAAATGCATCCAGTGAAACCATTTTGAAATTTTATATTGCGTTATGAAAATGGTACTTAAAAGTCTTTTAGCAGGTTTCTCCCCCTTTTGGGCAGTGACAAGTTTAATGTTACAAAATTTACTGCAATATTTTATATAATATTGCGAAATTTAGATATTTGTGACAGGAAAATGCATTTTTGTTCAATATTAATTTTATTACAGTACTTTTCTTTCTTTCTTTTTTACAGTAAATCGTCTTTTTAATTTTTTTTGAAATGCCAACCGTAGGCATATATTAAAAGTGTTAATTAATTGCAACCATTTAATTTGGTTTATTTCATATCAATGTTCAGAAAGGGGATGATTAATAGGTGTAAGTTAATATAATCACTGCATTTAAATGTACTGAACTGTAATTTCAGTAAAAGTGTATTCTTTTATATGTTATTTGCATAATAAAAGAATGCTAAAGTGTACATCGTTTTCATGAGGCAAAAATATCAAAATAAAGGACAAGAAGGATGGAATCATTCAGCTAAAGATCTCCATGCAGTGACACACAGGTGCGTGTTTACCTGTGCTTGTGTCGTCTGAGTTTCTATGTCTCTCTCTGTCCTTTCCTAAACACACAGACACACATCATCAACAACACTCGGTCTACAGGAACCATAGTATAGATGAGAGCTGTAGGCCGGTGTTTACCATGGTGAGGGGTCTGTCTCTCTGCTGGCGTCTGCGGTGGGCACGGGGTGAGGGGTAGGTGGGCATGGGCGGAGCCATGGAGATGGAAATGGTCACTCTGCGCTCTCTCTCGCTGACCTCCTGCCTCTGCTGCTGGTCTGAGGAGCAGTTTCACACACAACAGTCAAATCCTTCAGTCCATTTTATCAAATAACCAGTTTTATCTGAAGCAGAACACGGTTACACTGAAGATTAATACTTACTGGGTTTGTTCAAATCACTAACTTTACCTGAGAGCAATATAATAACAGTGATGCTTGCAAGCGCCACTAGCATTTAGAAATAGTATAGTGTGATTTATATGAAATCATGATCATAATAATAAATCATAATAATGATGTTTTGTATTTGTTGTTTCCATCGGTGACATTTATAATTGATATGTAAACTGTAGATTTAAAAATTTAATGTACAGTATCATAGCATGTGAATCCTTTTTATCACCTGACATTCTTTTGCTGTTTTTCCTAATTTGCATAACACAAGCAAATAAATTCATTCAATAGTTCTGTCATTCAATAGTTCTGTCATGATGCCATTCACAGTGTTGTTATCGTTGACTTAAAATTTAAATAAAACCTAAACTATAACATAGCTTGGATCAAATATACTTTTATAGATACAGTAACATATATTATCTAATATAAAATATATTAGATTAAAAATAAAAGCAAGAAATTTAACCAAACTGATTAAAATATTTCCTTAAATAAAAATGATGAGATTAAATTAATTGAAATTAAATATTAAATATTAGATTAAAAACAAACGTACACATGGAAATTGATATTGTTGATATAATAATAATAAAACACTAAAATTACTAAACTAAAACAGAAAATGAAAAATAAATAAACCAATCTTAGAAAAAATCTAATGAGACATAATAATTAGGCTAATTTATGCTATAATAGCATTAATATAATAGTAATGCTGGTCCTTAAGAAAAAATAGAAAATATTTTTTGGATGCTTCCATTCTTCCTCCTCCAGAGGTCAGTGTTTCACTGGAGGTTTTTGACCAGAGCGAACCACTTTGTTGTTATGAGCTCAGGTGGTGTTCACTAGGTGACTGATAACTGATCAGTATTGATCAATAAGCCCGTCTAACCTCTGTACAGTGCCCGCAGGCTCTGCTTGGCGTTGCGATGCAGCTCTTCCACACACGCGGGTCGAGTCGATGGCAGGAACACATTTCTCTGCAGGTGCCATGGAGCCTGATAATGTCCACTCAGCTTACTCTCAATATCCAGGTTAGACAACGCTGCAGACGAAAGAGAAAATATGTTACAAACGTATCACTTGTACGTACGTATTAGTATAAATGTTTACTTATCAAAGACGCAAACTAATTGTTTTACAACATATATTCTTAACATAGTCCCCCTATATTAAACTTCAAATGAAATCAAGTTTGTTAGACTTAAGCATTAGGCTACTGCACAACACTTTTGACTTTCTAAGCTTTACAAAGGTAATGAGTTCACACAGTGAAACAATAGTCGTCAGCTGATATGAGTTAGTTAAGAATGTAGACCTTTAACTCAGTAGCTGAAAACTAAATCTGCTCAAATGACTTCCTCAAAGGGTTTCAGAGAATCTGCAACTGGTGTGAAGAGCAGATAAGCTGAGCGGCTGATCAAATAACCCAACATTAGCAAAACAATAGTGCAATCTGTCAGCGGCTAATGCTTCACAAAAGGATTTAATGGAGGCAAATACGTAAGATAGATCTATCTACGGTATCTATCTGTTGTGGCTGAAAAGTAAATGCATGTTTTGTGGTTACACATATTGCAGACACATTCAAGTCTCGCTTATGAATAGACATAGAGTGTGTGTGTCTGGCTGGGACGCTGCAGGCAGTTTTGACTATAATGTGTGTGAATAGACGTACAGCACTTCTTCCTCTGCTGCCATTAGCACACAGCAGTATTAATGCAGCACAATCTAGGTCACAAACTCAATAGAGCACAAGTCTGTGTCTGTGTTATCTCTGTGTGTGCCCCTTTAAGACACACACAGACTCTTCAATATCTTGCACACTTTACAACAAAATGATATTTTATGATGCCGATTATACATGTTTTTAGTAAAAACAATTTGCCAGTATTCTATGGCAACACTGGGTTAAATCTGTAAAGCAAATATTTTATTCTTGTTTTTCAACTAATATGTGACCATATTTAATATAAATTTTACTTAAATGTATGCATTTTCTCTGATGCTTTTATCCTAAACGAATTAAACTGCATTCAAGGTATATGTATCATCAGTTTTATTAATTCTCTTTTGTCATTCTCCAACAAATAATACACTGTTATTAAAAAATGTTGGGTTTATTTATTTATTTTTTTGTTCTTCAGTGCTTTCAATTGATCAAAAGTCAGACATTTATAATGAGGCAAGATTCTGTTTCGAACAAACACTGCACTTTTTAATATTATATTCATCAAAGAATCCAGAAAAAAGCACACAACTGCTTTCAATGCTGATAATAAGAAGAAATGTTTCATCGTCAGCATATTAGAATGACTTCTGAAGGATCATGTAACACCAATTATGATGCGGAAAATTAAGCTTTGCATCACAGGAATAAATGACTTTTTTACAATATATGAAAACAAAAAGAGTTTAAATTGTACTGTATTTTTGATCGAGTACATGCTGACTTGGTGAGCATAAGAGGCATAACAACCTTACCAACTTCAAACTGTGTTTATTATCCCAAAATACACAAATCCCAATCACAGATGTTCCCCACAACACAAACATGCTGATCTGTTGAGCATGACATCACCCTCACTACTCTTATGAGAAAAAGCATCATGGACCTTGTTTACACCAGACAATAGGCACCTGCTAAACATTTCCTCCAGTACCTGCTCTGTGCCGTCCTGGACTCAGTCAGCTCATATGCCTGTTCTGCAGACCACCTCTGCCATCCTATACCCCGCTCTCCTTTGTAGCTTTGCCAGATTATTCCTCTCATTTTTGCCCTCTGAGGATTTCTCCCATCTGGGACTGGATTCAAAGGTTTTGTTTAAGGGGAATATCTATCTGGAAGCAAGCTGGACTGGAGTTCTGGGTCTTGATCAAAGACGCCTGACTGTGAAGATGAACCGATCCTCAGATGTAATCGCTGCCTTTCACTGTGAAAAATAAAGCTACCAGAGATGATTTCACATGTCATAAGAGAACCTGTGGTTCAGAGAAAAACCTGCTAGAACCAGTACACTGATGTGACGAATGTAACATCAAGAACTTTCCTCCATAGCAACTATATAAAAATAAAGGTTCCAAATGATAGTTTTCAAAGCAAAGTAAAAAAGGAACCATTTTTGGTTCTCAAAAGACCCTTTAAGTGATCATTTCTTAAAAGAGGTAATGTAAAGCATATTTTAATAATCCTTTTTTAAAGCTGCAATCCGTAACTTTTGGCACTCTAGCGGTTAATAAACAGAACTGAGTGCATCTTGTGAAAGAACATTGCCAGAGGGAACAATGTAAAAAAAAAGGCAGTTTTCAACATGAATATATTTTAAAATTAATGCTCTCAATTGATTAATCACATCCAAAATAAAAGTTTTTGTTTATATAATATATTTGTGTGTACATGCATGTATGTATATATTATTTATATATGTAATATATTAATATATGTATATGTTAACTTTCATTTTAGATGTGAAAGCTGAATTTTTAGCAATATTAATCTCCTATTCAGTGTCAGCTGATCCTTTGGAAATCATTCTAATATGCTGATTTGCTGCTCAACAAACATTATTTATTACTATCAATAGGTGCATTTTCATGGAGCATTGTAATAAGTTTAGAAGTCCAAACCAATAAATACCTCAATCAGAATAAAAAGCCACATCTGACTACATCATCACGTCAATAGGTCGGGTTGTCATAACATGAACGTGTTACGTTTTTAATACGTTTTTTTTTTTCTCTGGGTATTTATTATTGCTAGGCTACGTAAAATGTGTAATTTCTTTCAAAAAACATTTTACTGACCTCACAGACTGTCACTCTGTGTCTCTGATCATAAAAGATCATAAGTCATGTCAAAAGATCTAACCTCTCAAGCTTCATTATGCCAAACATTCTCAATGACCTTGAAAATATGCTTAGTGACTGTTGTTTGAAGGACTAATCTGACAAATCCCCAACAGCATGTAATTTGTGTTGTTTAATTGCACTAGACTATATGGTGAGGTGAAAATCGTAGCTTGATTGTGAATGTGGATGAAATGTTCCCATCCATTAGTTCGAGATGACTCATTCTGTGTAGGCCACAGCATGGTAAATAGGGTGATGGTGACTGGGCACTCAGTGTGGCGGAAAACACAGGGAAGATTTAAACCAGGGTTTGAAAGTATGCTCCCCAAGGGTAGACCCCTGCTGAGGACTGAACTAATGCCCTTCTTGGTTGTCTTTATCCAGATAGACATGGCTCCAGTCAACCATGGTGATCATGGTAGCATCTCAGTATCTCAACCCTTGAGCCCCTGCAGCCCATCAACTCACCTTCAACACAAAACCCACCTCTAATGTCCTACAGCACCATGCGACTAAACATAAAAAAAAATAAATAATTCACACCCACAAAAAAACTTCACACCAAATTGTTAAACAACAAATTTTCATCAGTGTTTGAGAAAAGCTTTTATGCCTGAATTAATTATTTGGGTAGCGCTACAGAAATCTAAGATTTCGAAAATCTAATTTAATTTACAAATTTACATTAAAAATGTTTATTTTTTATAATAATGTAAAGGGTTTGGTGGAAATAAGGAGTATATTTTGTTAAATGTACCATATATATAAGATAATGGGAAGCTGCACTTAAAAAAAATAATAATATTAAAAATACTGAAGTATCAGTATAGTATTTTAGTATAAACACTTACTAGTTCCATTTTAAATAAAGTAAAATGTTATCATTAAATGTTAAATTATTATATAACAACATACTAATACACTATTTAGCATACATTATAGGATATATAACTGGTTATGAATAATCTTGTGCATGTTTTTGTAGTTAAAATACAGAATTGGTGTGATTTGACCTAAAAACAGAATGTTCAGTACTCTGGGAAGGGTCAAATGAGGCCAATGCATAAATAATAAAAGTGTATTAAAAACAAATGCCAGCAGGGATTCTGAGCCAGAAGCCTTTCTATAAATCCATAATAGAAAACACACAAACCTTTTTATCTACACATGCTGATGAAAAGCCAAAACCAATATTGATTCTTATGTTAAGACTTATAGATTCTACCTGCAGATTTATTTATTTATTTATTTATTTATTCGATTTTATTCCTTTGTATATTAGACAGAAAAGATGCTAGAAATGGGATTTTACTATCAAGCAACAATAGATTATCCAGAATTTCTCAAGCTCAGCCAGTCAGTTAATCCAGGTCAAGGTAGTTGTGCTAGGGAAGGGGGCTGGGAGCTTTCTTCCTCATAAAGCTGTTTGGTTGTTTGTTGTTTAGCAGCATGGGGTAAAGAGCAACCCAGCAGTGATCTCTAACAGCTCTTTCTTTCAATACCTCTACAGTCCAAACACCTCAGTCATCTCAGAGAGAGAAGGGCATTTGTCTATGTGGGTCCTATCAGCAGCTGTTGTACCTAATTGATACAACCCTAAAGTGTTACCACACTAAACTGAGAAAAAGAAACAAGAGGAGTGAATTTACCACTTTTGCGCATAGCATTGCAGTGCAAAAAGGGTTGAGTTATTCATCACATTATGTATAAATAGAGATTGTGCATTAAAATGGCCATCAATCCTTTCAATCAGGTGTTAAACAACAAGACAATGTGCAAATAAACATCGCTATCAACGAGCACAATTCTTTTTTAGTGAATTCCTCCTCCTCCACACAACTCTAGGGAAATCTCAAAGGTGACCAAAACAGTCACCTCCAATGCCTCTGCTCTGCAAAGACATGAGTAAACGGCTCCTAAAAACAATAGAAATGGTTCATGGAGACCGTTTGTCTACTGATGGTATCATCTGAGATAAGCCAACAGGCTTATTCTGGCATGAGAAGTGGAGATGGGAAACAGAATGGGCTTTATCACTAAGACTTTTCCTTTCCTGGTGTTTTCTTTGCTATCCTTACCAAAGTCAGTGCTGTTTTTCTATCGTCAGTGTTATCCATAGATTGAACATGTAAAATTGCAACTTTTAACACCACAGATGTGAAGCTAAGCTGAACTTGGAGGCCTTGGCGTGGAATCATGCTGGATATTCTAAAACCTCAAACATTTATTTTCATTTTGGAAGTAAATTTAATAGGTAATTCTACTACAAGGGAACATACTTTCAGAACATTTTATGTAGTTACAGTGTTGGATTTCATCTCAGCTATTTTGCTATAAACGTCAATGGTGCAGAATCTAACCTTTACATGTTTTATAAACCTTTATAACCTGAAAAGGACAGCGATTTGCATCACTGAGTGTAAGAAGCATTGCCAGTGCAACCAAACAGAGCTTAACTTTATGCTACTATGATACTATAGGTGCGTTCGAGCTCATGCTGCGCTGCGCAGATCGATCGGCGAGATTAGCCGAAAGCAGTCGGGGAGGAGCTGAA
>JAUCMS010000030.1:2828122-2840718 GCA_032357445.1 Enteromius radiatus | reverse complement strand
GCCAATCATGAGAAGCTGTGACGTCATCACAGCCTCGTGCAGTCGCTCCTGAAATGCTGCGCTGGCTGAGCAAGCCGGCTGTTCTCGAAACACTCTTGCGTTACTTTGATGCCACGCGTGAACGTCACGTGGCGTCGGCGCCGGTTCAAGTCGCACAAAATTTCTAACCGGCATGCACTACTTCAAGTCAGCCGCTGATCGGGCTGCGCAGCGCCGCATGAAGTCGAACGCACCTTATATGATGTCATGCATTATGGCAACTCCCAATGGGAATCCAGAGTGTGGGTCATGTGATCCGCCAACTGATATAGTTACTTAATGGACAACCTTGCAGATTTTCAACCAGCTTTTTATTGATAAATAAACTGGGACATGTGAGTGAAATACAAAGCTGGTTGAAACCAGCAAAGTTGACCTTTAAACAATGGTGATGCACTTATATATATTTTAATTCTGCAATAATAATTTTTATCTGATGTAAAAAATAATAAGTTTATATACAAAAATATATATTAAAATGTGCACGTTTTAATGCTTAAATATCCTTTTATTACACATTAAAATTTTTTAATAAATCAGATACACAAGTAAAAAAAAAATAAATAAATGGCTGATATTAAGTGGTTGATTCTCAAATAATACCCATTTTCACCCATATCAATATATCATGCATCTTCTTTACAGCTGACTTGCAAGCAAATTCATGGTGACCTGATTACCACCAGTAATTTTAACCGCTGTCAGTGTGAACATACCTTAAGGGTGTCCTGTTTCCCAAGCTCAAACCCACCAATCTTCAGTCTACAGTCATCCTCTAATCATCAGCCACTGGTTGAGACACGAACCCTGAGCCAAACCCAGACCGCTGACATTCCCCAATCCAAACACACACACCTTTCGACATGGGAAAGTCTAGCCCTCCAAATGTTAGCCATTCATTTCAATGACACTACACCTCACTGAAGACCACCTTCCCTCCTATTGAGTCACTGCACATTTGGTATTACCACAATTCAAATGATTAGGTTTACTTACAGAGGAGCCAAAAGAACTAAAGTGTGCCAATTCAGCAAATCTTTCAGGTACACATCATCACAACCATACAGTGCTATTAATAAGTCCACTGAGCCACAGAAAAGGCAAAGTAATGCATATTTTACATTGTAAATATGATGCAAAAGTATATTTAGCAACATTCCAGGGACATAAGTTCACTTAAATTGGAGTTTCAAGGCTATAAAGCAAACTACATCAAGGGAAAAGATTGCAATGCAGGATTTGACAGTTACGGATCAACTCTAAAGCATAAGAAGATACCAAATGTAGCATTTAAGACATCACTGTAACAGAAGACATCTACTGTACCTTTAGACCTCAACGGCATGCAGCATCCGAGAGCCATGACCTTAGTGGAGTGTCTCAGCCAAGCTGGTCAGCAAGGGATGAGTATGTCTCTATCTTTCCTCTCGTTTTTTTCTCGTGTTTTCATTTGACTTTCTGCTTTAGCCCCCTGGGGCTTGTTCATCACCCCCATGGAATCACAGCACACTTCTTTCTCTCTCTCTCTCTCTCTGACTGACTGACGGTGACCTCAGGCTACTTTCAGCTCAGCTTTGCGGCAACATCTGCAACACCCCCCCCAATCTCCACCCTGTTACCCTAGATGTCCTCCACCCCCCATAGACGGGACACATGGTTCAGTCCAGCAACAACTTGGGCCGCTATAATCCCTTTATGCTTCACTGGAGCGGTCCAAAGGAAGGAAGCACAGGGTCGCTAATCCACACTGCTGCCGGTGTGACACTGGACAGTGAATGCTATTAGCTGCACGCAGGCTCATGTATGCATATATGATTTACAATGATCAACAATTCAAGGCAATAAATTGAGTTGATATTCCAATGCTTGTAAAACTCTCAGTTTGATAGTACACAATTCAACATGTCAGCTTTTAGCTCAACCAATAGGGCAAGTTTGAGGGCAGGGCTACCTGTTTGTCCATATAATTGTGTTGGAGAGATAATCAATATTCAGTGGTGAAGAAAGTACAACTGCTTTTTAAAAAACATTTATCGATTTATTGATTTCCAGGCTAGAACAATTAAACAGGTTTCCCAAATATTAATCTACAGTAGAATTGCATAAACTTTCATTAATGAAGCTGCAAGACAATAGTAAGCTTGTTAAGATGACTGGGGACACCAATATTCAGTGTTAGGGATCCAAAACACAACATATGTTATAGTCTTTCCATCAGGGTACTCCCATCCACAACATAGTGCCTTTACAAAACAATTAGACCTATAACTTTCTCCTGGGCAGCAGGAATGGCTGCATCCTGTCTATTGATAATACTGTAAAGAGCACCCAGTGAAACAACCCGTAAAACAAGGAATTGATCTTCTTATAGCTCTAAAGAAACCAGTATGCAATTTACAACCTATTGTTTTCAGACACAAATCAAGGTGGAAATGACTCAGTTACTATAGTAAATGGGTTGTACTTACAGGACTGTGAGTTGTGGCTAGCTTACTAACATCCTCATATACGTATAGGTCTGTGTGTGTGTGTGTGTGTGTGTGTAAGTGTGTTTGTTATGTTAGCTGGTACACCAATCACTGCTTTGACGTGGTGGTGTAAAAGATTCAGAAAGGAGGCAGATGGTAAACTGCTGCAAACGAACTCTACAACCTTGCATATATGACAGAACAAATACAAATTACATCTCTTTAGTGTCCTTTAGACACCTAAATCAGCCATCGAAAGTTGACTTTAATATGAAACATTTCACATTAAAAACTATGCAATTTACATTATTTCTATAGCTTCTGTATACTAACACTGTTTTATTTTAGGAGAAACATCTGAGGCAAAGGTTTACAATTATCCTGCGTCCTGGAAGGTCTTAACTGCATTACTATTGCTGACTAGAGGAAATTTCATTTACAAGGCTTTGACACATGTCTCAGAAAGATGAGGACACTTATTCTGTTCTGATTACAAACATAATTATAGAGAAAGAGAGCGACAGAGAGTGAAATGCAAGCCTCTGTCTTAATCTCCTCTAATCTGACTCACTCTCAGCCTCCGCTGACCTTGGCGCCATCATGACCAAATGCTGGAGTGTTTAAACATACAACGACCATACAGAGCCATTCACACCTGGGACAAAAGAGGCAGGCTTTTACAGAAGGAAGTGCATGCATGTGTGTTAGTAGAAGTTCAAAAATCCTTTCATCAGAAAATACTTGCAATGTTGAATTGGTGGTTGCAGATACATTACATTGCATTGAATATTATATTATATTTCAAATAAATATTTTTAAACTAACGGTTAAATAACTTTTCTATTACTCCAGTCTTAAATGTCACATGACCCTTCAGAAATCATTCAAACATGCTGATTAGAAACATCTCTAATATGCTGCTTAATATTTTTCTGGAAACTTTATTTATTTTTTTAAAGTTCAAAAGAAAGTCATTTATCTGAAATAATAACACTGGAACATCATAAAAGTTTTACTGTAACCTTTGATTACTTAATAAAATAACTAATTCATAACTAATACTAATAACTAATACCATTAAAATACAGTTTTAGAAATGTTAAGATAAATGTTTCCAAATATTAAATAATTTTACATATTTACATTTCCATAAAACAAGTGTTACAAGTTTACTATGGCAAAAAATATGACATTGGCAAAATAAACAAACAAACAAACAAAAAATAAAAACCATGTAGTACAATATTGTTTCTTTTTTTAATATTTTCTGTCCAAGATGGTAATAAATGATCAATCTGTACTGCATACATGGACAAAAAGGCTAGACTGTGAAAAACTGAGATTGAATGAAACAGGAAAGGGAGGAGGTTTAGTCTCAGACAGCAGGTAGACATCCCAAAATACCATGTGTAATGAGTCAGCTATAATTTGGTCTGAAACGAAGCCAAGAGTGCCTGTACGTGCACACACACACACACACACACACACACACACACCAAGTGCTAAGTGTTCTAAGTGCTAATTCATCACCGTTACCAAAGAGTGATTAATTTTTCAACACTCTTGACGCTGTGTCCTAAAGTCAGCATGTTCATATTTAGCTACCTGGACATTTGAAGGGAACTCTATCGCCCCCTTGAGTACTGAGGTTTGTTACTGCACACTTGCGCATTTAAGCACTTGTCATTTTATAGAAACAATAGTTTCTAGCTCTTTTATTGAATATCTCCACCAGTATCTCAGCACAGGAAGAAAAGTGTTCCCTGTAATTCTCCTGATCTTTCACTCCTTCCTCTGTGATGAAGCTCTTTGATCTGCTCTAAGTAGGTGGAGCTCATAGATCATCCTGGAATGTGATTTTAGGTTTTATTAAGCCTGAGTCTGCCAGCCTTGTTCATGACTGCCCCGCAGGTAACAAACACAGTCATCTTGAGGGAATAAATGCATGTATACTATTTTTTGCATTATTACTATATAATGCATGCATAGTTTCAATAAAAAAAAAAATGAGTTGATTAAACTTACCATCTGCGATTGACATCACTCAAAGAGGAAGCACAGGATGTCTTTTCTCCACTTTCTTAAACTAACACTGGAATCGGGCGACTTGGTTCTTCCATCCAAGGCTAAATTGCAGCGGTTTAGTGTGTGACATACCGCCTGACCGCAAAAACTAAGAGCACACATGGATGGTATTTGTGTGCTCCTTAAGAATTAATTAGACCAAAACTGTGCGTAGCACTGACTGGATTAAAATATCCACAGTGTCTTGTTTTCATTAGCGGGATGCCCATACCGAATCATTAAAGAATCAAGTGATGTGGTTCACAAGACATTGACTTTCCAAACCAGACCCTGTGAAACTGCAAACTGAACTCTGACAGAAATTAACTTCATTAGACGTTTCGGTCAGAGCTGCCAAAGTGCATAAGCGTCAACTTTTTTAAAAAATGTGTGTGCTTTGCCACCATTAAAAAAAGTACATTGAAGATGTGGTATTTTAGAAAGTGTGTGAAGAATAGTTACATTTACAATTCTCTTGCAAAGTTTTTCATCAATTTAGATTAAAAAAACAACATCAGGGTAAGGGTTTGAGGGATAAAATGTGTAACTTGAATGCTTTGGATAAAAGTAAATGCAAGTGCAAACATAAAGTCAACACAACTTGATTCAAGTCTGTACTCTGGACACGTATGCAATCCAAAATTTCTCAACATGTGTACTATAACCATGCACTTATCATGATCTCTTAAGGTAATTGCATACTGCATTTTTGGGTACACTTAACAATTAAGTCATTTTCAGATTTATAAAGCTAAACGCTTAATTGGACTTAAAATTACAGATAATTGCAGGGGTGGAATTCTGTTCAATTGTGTTTTATAAGAATACAGTAAAATAATATTTTGGGTTAAATGTGTTCAACATTCAAGTGCCACGCTTGCAACACCAAGGTCAGGGTTTGATTCCCAGAGAATGCATGCTAAAATATATTCAATGCCATATTTAAAAGTAATGTAAGTTGCTCTGGACAAACAACTGCAAATTAAACTTGATCAACCATATCTAATGAGCATACATAAATGAATACTAATAATATTACTAAATGATACTAATTCCCTACATCACTCAAGCAAGGAATCAATGTATTTTACCCAACATATTTCTTTAAACTGCTCCCATCAAATGCCATACCACACTATTATTTTAGTATCATTGATATAAAAATATATTTGTATTAATAAATATTTTATATTAAATAAATTTATATTTTTAAATATATTTTCTGTAAATTAAAAATGTCTATAATTTTGAAATAAATGTTGCATTTATAATTTTATTTTTTTATTTCAACTAACAATATTTTTATTTATTTAGTTTTTTTTTAACTATAGTTTTGGTTAACTACACTGCAAAAAAATTCAAAAAGTTCTGAAATACTATTTTTATTTATTTAATAAAATAATTTATTTAATCTCATGTTTAAATAAATGTTACTGGCCATTACTTTTAAAAATTGCTTATTTGTAATTTGCTATCAACTTCTGAGTAAAAATTATTTCCACATCAAATAATTACAAATCATATTGTTTGTTTGTTTGTTTATTTTCTTTACCAACTCTAAACCAGAGTAATTGCTTGCTGTCTGCTGTTAAATCTCTGTGATATTCTGATCCCTAGATGTGGCTTTAATGTAATTTCCTGATATTTTCTCCACCCATTCTCTCATCTGATCTGCCTGACAGGCTCTGGCATCTGTAACAGTAACAGTCTGGTGGAAGGCCACACTGCAAAGAAGCACAAACCCAACCTCATGAAGAAGCACTTATCCAGCCCCTGGGAAATCTCTCCTAAACTCACAGACCCATTCACAGTCTTCAAATCTCACCAGACCCCCTGAAAACAGCAGGTTCACTGGACGCTTTCACTTTCTAAACAAAAAAAAACAACTACAGTTATCTTTCACAAAGCCATAAATCAGCAGAAAGCAGTGCAGACGCTTAGAGCAGCTGCCTAATTTCAGAAGTGAACACAAACCCCAGAGTCCCAGAGAAAAACACTCTTCAAAGGCAGACAGGAGAAGTTGAACGAACAGCGTTCGCTGACGTTTAGAGGCACAACTTTTGTTTATCCAGCTGTGATGTATTACTGCGCTGCGTTTTACTCAGGAATATTTTCCACCTTCAGAGTTCATGACTGCACTTCGCTGGTACTATTGCTCACACTTACGGTTAGTTATGTGATCAAATGCTAATGTAATCCGTAACATATTGTTTCACGTGTATGGTCTGGTAAAAAAGACAAAGATATTACTAGAGTATGTTTACAAGAAAATACTGAGTTCAGGACAAGAGATATCATGCCCTCTAGTGGTGTGTAGGGCAATAAATATAAAATAAACTTCACAGAACCTCCACAGACCTGTTAAGAACAATATCTCAAACTACAATGTGTCTAAAAACAAGTTTTTTAGTAACTTTATATGCTTAGTTCTATAACTGAGTACATTTCACATCAACAAAAAATATTTCAACAATTAACAACTTACTAACTATATATATATATATATACACACATTAAATATTATTTTAAATGTAATATAACATTAAATATAACATATTAAATATGATGTATTAGCATTTTTCAGAATTTTGTGAAACTGTTTTGAAATTGTAAGACTAAGGGTTTTGTGAACCCCACATCAGAGACACACACACACTCATATGCACACATCGGACCTCCCACCGGTCATTTATCTGTACCACTGGAGGTCATAGACATCACCACTTACATTCACAGGCTCGACCTTTGACCCCCAGCCACCTCATTACAGCACTCCTAACAAAGGCAGAGCCCTCTGATCTGAGGCAGACTGACCCGAGGGGAAAGGTCAACTGCTGGCCATGCTGATTTCCCTGCAATTAGGCTCAATGCTGGAGACCCCCTTTTAAATTCAGCTAGCAGAGGTCGAGTTTCATCCAATCACCATTAAGCTCATCACCACCTGAATACTTCATTCAGCCAAATCAGGGTGCAAATTACTGGGGGTTTTAGGGTTTAACCGAAAAAACTAAACCTATATAGCAACATCAAAAAACATGAGTTAAACAAAAATCTAAATAAAATTTGGAAAAACCTAAAACAATTCAAAATATTAATTTTAATTATTATAACAGTATTTAAATAATAGTAAACTTTGTTTTTTAAATTAGTTATGAGACTATGAGAAAAAATAAATACATTTAGGAAGCCAAAGATAATTGATAACTTCCAAAAAATTCTTTATTAAAAAAATAAACAAATAAATAGTAATAGTTAATAATTAAATAATTAAATAAAAAGACATCAGCCCTCTCTAAAAATGCCTGTACCTATTGTCACCTATTTAACAATAATAAATACAATCACTCTCTGCCAACACCATCATGAGATCTTACATCAACAACAAGTACTCTTATATCACTTCCCTAGAATTACAAAAAAAAGAAAAAAAAAAAGGCGGTTTGTTGTTAAGTCTCTGAAATGGTTATCTAACAGCGGTTTGCGCAATATGAAGCCCAACTGAAACTCTGCCTGCTTCTGGATTTTCACAGGCCTTTGAGTCAAAGAAGCAGAAGTTACAGACGCTGATGGAGATCTATTTGGCTGGAGCTCTGCTGGAGTTGTTGTGGAGAGAGAGAGATGTTATTGAGAGCAGACCTCCGTCATCGCTTCACATCCATTCATACAGAGCGTCTGCCAATCCTGCAACTGCTGTGTTTTGTGAGCGAAGCCGGTTTGGCGGGATCAAGACCCTTTCAGATCTGAGCGAAGTGTGTGTTCTTGGCAAAAAAAAAAAAGCATTTTAAAAACCATTTTTATGACCCGTGAAATGTTGAGCAGGCCATGAGAAAGAAACTCATCTGGCCTTAAGAGCTCCAAGAACAACTTGCTAATCTCAGCGCAGTCGCACCAACACAACAGCCACGGAAAACCAATTCAGCAGCCTTTGGTGAATGAGTGAAGCGCTAGCTTTGGCACGAAACAACACAAACAATCTGTTCTGAAGGCAGAAACACATCAGTGAATCATCAAAAACTTTTGATTGGACAATAAAGTCAGTGGACTCGGCAAACAGTACTTTGTGAATTATATCAGCATATGTAATTATAAATGCTGGTTAACCATGAATGCTAAAGCTTATTTCAGCTAATTCACAAGGCCCAAATCTTAAAATTAGAATTTTTGTGGCTTTCCTAATCAAGCCAAATCAGTATAATCAAACATCAATGAAGGTGTAGAACCATCTCAAGGATGATCAGAAGAAATGGACAGCACCTGAGTTAAATACATGAGTGTCACAGCAAAGGGTCTGAATACTTAGGACCATGTGATATTTCAGTTTTTCTTTTTTCATAAATCTGCAAAAATGTCAACAATTCTGTGTTTTTCTGTTAATATGGGGTACTGTGTGTACATTAATGAGGGAAAAAAATAACTTAAATGACAAAAGGCTGCAATATAACAAAGAGTGAAAAATTTAATGAATACTTTCCATACCCGCTGTAGGAGTTTCTCATCCCTGGAATATCGCGGCCAAACAAAGACCCTGCTGTTACAAAAAGAAGCCAGGAGATCCCGTTACGAGTGAGACTTCACCATCCTGATCTGGGAAAGTTTCTGCTCGACTGAACAAGCTTGACCGGAGAGCACAACAGAAACACAGTCACTGGTCTCAGAGCAGATCAAACATGCTTATCCTCCCGAAACAAGGAGGAGGAAAGAGAAAGACATGGTTCACCCTCATGAGCGGCCTGCCAACTAAAACATGGAAGAGAATAATACGATGAATCTTTCATCACACACTTTGACTGCCAAACTAGCCCACCTCACAAAGCCTGTTCTGTTCTCTGATGTCATCTGTGATGATTTATCAGAGAGATGTACTTCATGCCAGAGTTTAATGAAAGAACAAAATCCTGCATGACTGAGAAATGCAGTATACTATAGTTTGTACTATAAATTCTGATCGAATGAGCTGCATTCAAACTGCTTTTAAATGCAAATGAATCTGCTCTGCACATTCTATAATAATGTATCATATTGCTGCATCGCTCAACTCTGAACATGTAAGGAATGTAATATAACTTTGTGGAAGAACTGTTTATTCTGACCATTACATTTATTTATTTTTTTATTTTTTATTTAAATGAATAAATAAATTTTTTACCAACTTATTTGCAAGCTAAATCATTCAATAAAGTAAAAATAAAAATAAAAATATTAAAAATAGAAATGGTGTGTGTGTGTGTGTGTGTGTGTGTATATATATATATATATATATATATATATACAATCAATGTTATTTAATAAGAACATTTAATAGGTATAAATAAAAACAAATATATTAATATTTTTTATATTAATAGTCTATACCATTTACAAACTAATACTGACTAGTTTGCTAAACACTAGCATAACCAGCTAAGCATCAGCAATAAATAAATAAAACATTTACTTATTTACAAGCTATATTACTTAATAGAGACAAAAACAAAATAAACAAACACATGGATGGATGAATTTAAATGTGCTGTGAGACCATTATTAACCAGCTAAGACTTACAAACCGTCTGTGGCTGGTTTAATGGGTTTATTTCAGCAGGGAAATCGTAGCGCATCAATAGTTTTATAATAAGTGCGTGAGAAATCCTCATTCCTCAAAGCACTCAAGGAATCAGTTATGATTATTCATTTAACTTGAGTTTACATTCCACTTTAGACACACCGAACACAGTGAATGAAATTCATTCTACTAAAGAATGCCACTACATCACTAAAGTTTATTAGAATCCTGACAAGGAACAGATCAGAGAAGGATGAATGGAGTACACATCACTTCCTGTTTGATCAGATCACTTAGACTGACAGTTAATATCTAATATGTATAATGTGGATTATATTATATAAAAAAAAAATATTTAAAAGCAATATTATTCTATTATATGTTATAATAATAATAATATGTATTTATTTTTGTACCTATTTGCAAGCAATACAGTTAAGTAAATAAATAAATAATCATGTATATATCTATTCCAACAAGCAATATTAAAGGTGGAGAAAAATAAATACTTAAATATATTACAAGCAATATTATTAAATGGAGACAGATTACATTATAATAAAGTTACATATACATTATGGTGATATATAGTTATCATTTACTTTTGTATTTACAAGCAGTATTATTAAATATGGACACATACTGTATAAATAAACAAATAATTAGTATTTATCTAGATATTTATTCTTAAAAAACAATATTATTAAATGTGGAATATATATATATATATATATATATATATTTCTTCTTTTTCTTTTTTTTACATCTAGCCAAACTAATATTCACCAATCAATCATTAAAACAACATTAAAATGAACTGATCTAATCAACAAATACACAAATATCATGGTTTGGAAAATTCTAAGTTTACATTTCACTTCTCTAACAAGCTTTCCATCACTTCCCTATTTACAAAAATGCATAAATACTCCCCACTAAGCCCCCAAAATCATTCATCTCCCTCATACACTGTCATCTCGTGTTTTCACGTGCAGCAATGGTCATCTGCAAAGCAAGGCCTGTGATTCTCCCTCCAAAACTAACACAGCACTCTGCCTCACTTTCCTTTTACAAGCCTCATTCTGTAACCCACAAATCATTTTATGCACACACCACAGCGTTTACATTCAGACATAATTTTAACACGGGAAAAATACCCAGAGTTAATTGCATTAAAAGCAGCAGAGCTGACTGGAGAAGAAGAGATTTCCAGCGGGCCATGTGAGATACACGTGATCTGAACGCCGCCCTTTGATTGAGGTTCTTCAGACTACAGAGCGACGGCCAAAATCAGCTCGCATGAAGGTGCCTGTTACATAACCGTCTCTCTAGTGCGATCATAAGAGCCCTGTGTAAACACACACACATACAGAGAAACACATCCAGTTTCCACAATTCCCACAGCTGTCACTCAGCAGCTCTTTGCACACCCATAAACCCGAGGCTCGCACAGGTAAAAAGTTTGAAAGCCAGTTGAGAAACAAGGAGGTGAGGGGAACACACTCTAGAGGGCCTTTACATCTCATTTATCGTATTCATAGTTCTCCTGCAGAAACACACAGCAGCCACTCGTGTCTACATCTGAGAAAATGTCAGGATTCTCAAACGTCACTGACCGCCCAAAGCAGAGGAGGCACAGCACATGCTAAAGCCATCATAGCCCTCGTCTGTCAGTCAGAGAAATGAGCCCAACGTGGAGAAATACTGTCATGAATTACTCACCCTCGTGTCGTTCCAAATCCATAAGACCTTCATTCATCTTTCTTTGCACAAAAAAGAAACATTCTTGTAGCATCACAGTTGAGCCACTGATGTCACATGGACTGTTTTACTGATGTATTTACTAATGTTACATTTTGATCATTTCATTTGTGTTACTTTCTATGGAGGGTCAGATGGCTCTCAGATGTCATTAAAAATATTTTAATTTGTGTTGCGAAGATAAATGAAGGTCATGAGAGTGAATAATTAATGACAGAATTTTCAATTTTGGGTGAACTATCCCTTTAAGAAAACAGAGACTGATGCTGTTATACAATCACAACGTTGGATTGAATCACATCAACTGATTTAAAAAAAATAACTAATTAATCGCACATTTATTTCTGAAATTAATCACAATTTAACAATCCTAATCACAATTAATCCAACCTAACACTAAAAATATTAAGTATATTTTTATTTTGCATTCATTTGCTCTTCAGCAAATGGGAAACACATCGAAGAGCCACAAAACGGTCTCACATATTAGCTTAAATAGCAAATTATGATGAACATTACGAAAAATTGATAATTCTATCACCTCAGCCTACTGTACATATTTAGGGATTGCCTTCTCTGTTAAAGATACTTTTAAATTATGCACTGGGGGCGGTCGTGGCCTAATGGATAGGGAGTTGGGCTTGCAACCCAAAGGTCGCTGGTTCGAGTCCCAGGTCCGGCAGGGATTGTGGGTGGGGTTAGTGAATAACCAGCGCTCACTC
>JAUCMS010000030.1:2807711-2827865 GCA_032357445.1 Enteromius radiatus | reverse complement strand
TTGGATGGGTTAAATGCAGAGCACAATTTCCTAGTATGGGCAACCATACCTGGCCACATGTCACGTCCTTTCCTTTTCCTTTTAAAATATGATTATAATTGATGAATTCATTAGATTGTCTAATATGATGTCCTAAAAATCTGTGTGAAATCAGTTAGTTGACAATTTACATCCTTTGCTATTAAAAGAGGGAGTCTGAGCACAATATGGTTCTTTTTTTAATAGAAAGACTATGAATTTTCATTTGGTCAATATTTACAAGTGAAATAGCATATAGATTAGCTTAAAGCTAGCAAGCATGAAATAAAAGCCATAAACTTCCTGGTTCCAGTTTATGCCGATTTTCTGAATCTATTTGAGTGTTTATCCACAGTGTTAGATGAGAAACTGTGCTCAGACGCTTTTACAGACAGTTGGGTTTAAAAATACCCTCGCTGGAGCGTCCTGCGTCCATCACCCCACACTACGTCACAGCGTGTGTGTGTTACGTCCTCTGAGCGCATCATAACATTCTGTGGTAGCACTGCCAACAAATGGGACGGGAAAGCCGTCTCTGCCGTTATTTTTAACTCGTTGTCTCCATGGAAACTGCCACATACGAGAAGACCCGCACACTCCTGCCAACTTGCATGGGAGTGTGTAAACCCTCTGCATGTGAGGGTCTGATTTCAGGCCACATCTGTACACGTCTATACACTATATCCAAAACAGACAATCTGCTGCTTTCAAGAATATTCAGAGCCAGGAATTGGTACAAAAGTACAAAGTTTCCCTCTGTATATGTACTACTGACCAACTAAAGGTCCAAGACCAACACTGTGCTTCAAAACTACACCAAATCAGACTGATTGGATAGCACTATATATCAGCAAAAGCAACTTTTGCTTTTGACACAATAAAAACAGTATTTAAGACATTAAAATTGTTACTTACCTGAAGAGGATGACGAGACAGGATTGATGAAGAGACAACATGAAAGAGAAAGAAAAACAGACAGATCCGTCATTGTCATACCCCAAGTGTGTACAATACCACTCAAAAGTTCGCAGTAAATCAACTTTTAAATCAACATTAAATTAAGCAAAAGTGGCAGTAAATTTATTTATAAAGTTTCAAATATTTCAGTATTTCAAATAAATGCTATAAGAAACCTGAGGCGTGTAATAAATGTGTCACAGTTTCAACAAAAAAAATTAGCAGAACAACTGTTTTCAACACTTTCACAATATATAAAATTATTTATATATAGGGTTATATAAAACTGATGACTTTGCATCACAGGAATAAATTATATTTTAAAATATATCCGGATAGAACACAACACAGCTATTATGTATGTATAACATGTATGTATAACAATACTGGAAAAGAAAATGAAAGAAATAATACATTTATATTTATTTTTATCACTGTGGTATGAACTTCCAAATGCAACCAGTTTAAGTAACCTCTATTAGAGTTGCTCCAGGGATTGAAACTTGCACTTTCCCCCATTATATGTGAGCAGTGCACTATATTGTTTGCCCTCAGTGTCTTTATGTCCTGACAATTCATGAGCACAAAGTAGCCATTTTGTAGCCCATAAAAAGAAACCCTCAGCTGAAGTCTCTAATGTGGGGGTCATTCATTTCAGGTCAACTGCACTTCACTTCATGACAGAATTTATGTGAGAAACTCAATATGTGCCCATATTTGTTATAACATACTAAAGTGTGCACACAGAGTGAAGTTTAATTCAGAACCATATATACTTCATTTCTATATAAATCAAAATTAGAATTTAGAAAGTATTATACATTTGTATACATTTGAGAATTTCTAATATATAAATAAACATTTTTAGTATAAAAACAGTTTCTCAATTTTACTGACACCAATTGATCTGAGCTCCTATACATATTTATTTCATAGCTCTATCAACAAGTGTTCTTATTTCTCCTAAGTAATTTTATGAGAACAAATCAAAGTTCATAAATACAACTCAGAACCATTAAATCTCCTGAGCTATGAAAGAGCATTAAATGTTCCTCTGAGACCCTTCCTTCATTCAAAAATATCTGATGTGCTGAGAGTATGAAGACTGTCTCTCTTTCTCCCAAATGCACACACACACACACACACACACACGTAGCCCAGAGGCACAGACACACACACTCATTCGCAAGCCGCATCATTACTCGTCCAGGATTCTCTGCCTCTGATTGGTCGAGAGGAAATGGATGGGTAGCAACAACGCCAACTGGCACACGTGGTTGACACACTCACACACACACTTTCTGTCTCTCGCTGGCAAACACGAAAACATTCATCTTCCCTATCTTCAGCAAATATACCCATTCACTGCTCCATCTTTGTTTCTCTGTCTCCATCACTCTGCGTGATGTTGTCATGCTGTGGGAGAGAATTAGCAGGGAACAGCCAATGGGACAGGCCGTCTCACACACACACACACACACACACTGACCAACCTCATGCTACTCAAAGCCTACAAGAATGTAGGTCAATTTTTTTCCTCTTGGTAATAGTTAAAGAAAGATATCTTCTCTGTTGGAAACACACTAGAGCTTTCAACCAGCATTTGTAGTGTTACAGTCAATGCCACAGGATCATTTTAAAAGGATAGTTCATCCAAAAATAAAAAAAAAAATCTGTCATTACTTATATGTATGACTTTATTTCTTTTGGGGATGTCAAAAGAAGATTTGTATATGCGTATGTATATGTGTAAGGAGACTACTGTGTGTATTTATTATGTATATAAATACACATGCATGTATATATTTTGTAATAATTTGTATTTTAAATATATTTTTAGAATATGAATTTCATACATATGTGCATGTAAATGAATGTCAGTATTTAAAAAAAAATATACTGAATGTGTGTAATTAATTGCGATTAATTGTTTGACTATATATATATATATATATATATATATATCAAATTAAATTTTAATATTTGTAATATCACTCATTAAATGTTAAAGGAGTCCACTTCCACAAGCTTATATGATTCTTTAGGGTCTTAATGGAAAGTCTGTAATATTGTTTGTTTAAACAATGTCCTCCTCCTCCTCCTCCTTAAAATTTCGAAAACAGCTCTTTTCAAAACAATCTCTTCTGTACTTCCCCTTTAAATCTTCACAAACTCTGCTGAACCCGCCCCTCTTTTCCGAGGGACTCTCAGAGGATCTTTATTTAGCCGTTTTCATAGTGAAACTTGCTAATTAGCACATTATTGTGAAAGGCGATTTGAAAAATTATTCATTAAAAGACATTATACTCACTGCTTCTGTAGGTGAGGCTGGATCATGAATAATTTGCTCAAACATAAATGCATTTAGGTAGATCAAGGACACATTCCCTTCAGAACCAAACCTAAGTTAACATTAATCCTCTGTGTCTTCAGTCACTCAGATGTCAGGGGTAAATGACTACTGCAATGTTCATTATTACATTCAACAACAAAACACCTCAATCTTTTAGGAGTCTTGCTTGTCTCTGCATCTCAGACCGATGACGGCTGACTCAGGGTGGGTCTGAGGTAAGACACCAGTCCAGTCTGTGTGTGAAACGCTGCTGTCAATCAGCAATCACGGGAGAGGTCTCCGACCGCGTGACAATTCAATTGAGAAAGGGGAAAACATTTATAGAGATTGTAAAACAACCACTGATTGGATTTTTATCATTATAGGATGGTTCTGTACAGACACTGATAACATACATTTCAATTAAAACAACTTATACAAGTGGTTGAACCTCCAAATGACCCTTTTAAACTTCATCATAATTAATTAAGCTAAAAGACACCTGAAACGGTCTAGAGTATTTCCAGATAACTAGAATTCCTTCTTTGGGAATGTTGACATGACAGTAATAAGCATAATGAAATGTGAAAAAAAAACAAACCCCAGAAAGATATGAGATGTTTTGATGTCTTGACTCGCACGGTATTGATATGTAGCCACAGGGCAGAAAACAATCCTTAACAATCCACCTGCAATTCAGGAAACGACTCGAAACAACGAACGTTCACGAATGTGACACCAAAACATCTATTAATCACCTTATGAAAATGAACTGTCTTTTTTTTTTTTTAAGATCTACACATTTTATGAGTTCTAGTGAGTCTCTTATGTGCACTCATATTTAAGATATGAGCAATATTCCTCCATTACCACTACAAACTCATCCATTTCCTTATTCTATCCTTTTATGTGTCTTTTCTTTTAAAGAAAATCATGAATAGGAACTTTTGTGGAAGCAGGTCAAAACAACACAAGCCTTGCTTGCAGTCATTACAGAGAGAGATAAGCTAACAGGACTGGCACAATGTCAGTAACTCGCCCACACACAGAGTCAGCATCATATCGGACCACCACTGTGATATCATATAGCAAGAGAAGAGTGTTTCTCAATCCAAAAATCAGAAAAATTCCCCCCACACTTTTATATCAGGACTGGGTCTGTGATAGTCACGGAAAGTTAGATGCAATGTAGTTTAGGCCCTGAGATGGACAATATATTTCTAAAGAGGCTGTTAATGCAGTAAACATATTAGATTTTTGGAGTGCTGTTGATATTAGGATTGTGTACCATTCAGAACTAAATTTAATTCTAATTCAGTTTGCATTGAGGTAGCAAACAGAATTACATTTTGTTTCAATGCAAGGATGTAAATTAACATGGATTGAAATTCCCGTAAAAGTATTTTTTTAAAGAGAAAACAGAACCAATGTATTTTGGGTAATTAGGTGTATCCTATCCATCCATCAATCATCCATCAGTCATTCCATCCATCCAAGTATCCATCCATCTATCAATTATATGAATCGATTCATCCATCCATCCATCCATCAGTCATTCCATCCATGTATTCATCCATCTATTAATTATTCTATCAATTGATTGATCCATTCATCCATCCATCAAATAATCAAACAATCCATCCATCCATATACTATCTATCCATCAATCACACTATTGATCAATGAATCCATCCATCCATATATCCATCAATCATTCACCAATTATTCATCAATCAATCATTCCATCCATCCATCAATCATGTTATTGATCAATCCATCCATTTTTGGGGGGTTACTGTTGATATTAGAGTTGTGCACCAATGAACTGAAATCAAGCCTAGAATCTGTAATGACAAATTTAGCTATTCCAGTTAAAAATGACTTACAGTACATGTATTTCTTAGGCCATCTTTTAAATCTACTTCAAAACATTGCAGATTGGAATCAAAATCAGTATGGAATTAGAATTTTAAACGCTCTCAATTCAGTTCTAAATGTTGCACGACCCTAAAGTCTCTTGCTCTTCTTTTCAAAAGCGTCCGGTGCTCTGAACCACAGCACAGATTAAAAACCACCGTTTGAGGGGCACAAGACTCATTACCAATTCTAAACGTCCCTGAGCGCATTCTACGAAAAGTTTTGTACGCTTCCTTGAAATTTTACATCAGCTTTAGGTCTGGAGAGCAAACTAAAGCGAGTCATTTTCAGGAAGTTCAGGTTTGGACGCTTGACAGGTCCACGAGTCCAGTTCTCCAAGAGGCACCTGTGGGACAATAAAAACACGGCAAGCCACTAAATCTGCTCTCCATTAGTTACCGATAGTTCTGACCCCCGAACACAAGAATGCAAGTGCTACATCTGCGTGCTGAGACCTGCGGTCTTTGAGTGACCCTCCCTCAAGGCCAGATTTCTTTCTGCCCGTAAATCCTGGGTGGAAAAGGTGGTGTCCGACCCCCTCATTCCAAGGCTCGGCAGTACACTCAGAAGATCCCCTATTTCCCAGCTAAGAAAACATTCGGAGCGTGCCGGGTTGACCCAGAGTGAGGGTGTGTCGGTGAACGTGTGTGTGTTTTACTGCCATTGTTTCAGGCATACCCCATTAAACTGCATTCTTAAAAACACACGTGCACTTAGCAAATAAACATCTTGATTGTTCCCATATGTTTAATGGTTTTTTTTGCTGGACGTAGCCACGAGTATCTTCAGATTTCGGTTTAAGCTAAGGTCCCAGAAGGCTTCTTAAAAACGAGCACCTGCCTTGGTGAGGTAAGCGCTTTGATTCGTAACTCTGATCTCAAAGATATTGGGTGACACTTTTGGATGAGGATACACATCCGTAATCTGCTCTCAATTAGACCTTCCTCTTTCCTACAATACATTGCGATCCCGATCGTAGTAGAAACTAAGTGCAACTGTAGAAAAGCGCAACGCTTGGGAAGTACAGTCACTGCACATGGAGGGAATTAGGGAGAGTCTGGTGCTTGTGGATCTACACGTGCTCCAGTTACAGTCTGGCATTCGGACAACAGCTAAAAGGCACCGCACTCATCTAAAAGGGATGTGGGGTATTTTTGCGAGCCCTAATGTTGAATATTGCTAAAACACTAGGACGAAAAAAAGAGTAACTAAATACATATGCCGCCACTAGCATTTCTGGGGTCTGTCGAGGGGTTTGTCCAGGACTTAGGATGAGGTTTTGGCACACTGGTACAACACTGGTACTCATCTAATAGGGGGATTTTTATTTAAAGGGAAAGTACACCCAAAATAATTACGGTTTTGTCATCATTCATTCACCCTGATGTAATTTCAAACCCCACTTTTTCACCTTATTTTTCAACACAGAAATGTGAATGCACACTTTTTTGGATGTGAATAAAGTGGTAAAACTAGCAATGATTACGTTAATAAAATGACGTGATAATAGATCAGCTATCATGCCAACAGCATAATGACCTGTTTATGTACACTGGAATTATTGCAAATTCATGTTTAAAATTAAAGTAAAATAAAATAAACATACAGTATGCACCATAAAAACACAGTAAAATTAGTGGCTTATGTAGTATTTTTTTATAAGCAATAACACAGTGTAAAGACATACATTTTAAACTTAATTTGTATTTGCTCATACTCAGATATGGCATGTGAAGACACATTTGCAAGGTAAGGTATAAGTATATTTACAGTAAATAGCACATTGTATACACAATGGAAATTCAAAGTGATTTGCATAAAAAGATTATAATGACAGATTTTAACATTATATATTCTAATATTAGCGTTTTAAACATCTTAAGGCACTTTTAAGTGGTTCTACAATGTTTTGTCGCACTGTTTAATGATTGAAATATTGCCACGGGGGCTTAGTATGGATTACAAACTGCCAAAACTTGAATTTTGTTCACACATGAATCAAAACTATGAATTGGAATGTTAAGAACAATTTAATTTTGCAAATGTTATGGAAATGTTACTTTTGAATGTTTTTGGAAAGTTCTGAAGCAAGTAGTAACATTTTTTTAATTATTGTCCAACTAAGATGTTTTAGAAGAAAAATGTTGCATGAACAAAGTATAAATAAAGCTTTGGTGCATTTTGAAATTGTCTTTTAAAGAACAGGTATCGAAGAAAATGTTAAAAACATTTTTTTTTTTCATAACTTTAAAAGAACCTTGCCAGAATGTTCCATGTTATCTGAGGATTTTTGTATACATGCCAATATTTGTGAGCTTCTGGCTCGATTCACTTTTATTATCACATTTCCGTTACAAACAGCTGTGACAAACAGATCAATATGCTGAAAGTGCAAGGTGCTCACAATCTTTAGAAGGTAATCTACATCAAACATGGACTGAATAAAGTATTAAAACATTCACCTCTATTATGTCAAGCTCCTTCAAGAGTATTCCCAGCATACTTTTGTATATAAAAAACGGGATGTATGTTTCCTCTCAGCAGGACTGGAGCAAAGAGCTTTGTCCCTGAACGCACAAATGACATTTCTCTCACAGTAAGGATGACATCATTTGTCACACCATGGGCCGCACACCAGCGCAGAGGCTCCTGGGACAGCAAATCATTTCTACATCCATGAGTCTCTACAGACATCACACACACTGACCCAGTTAAAAGCCCCCGACTCTCCACAGAGCGACAACATGTCAGCTTCAACAAACAAAACCACACTTTTTACAGACTCCTGAGCTGCTATACACCCCACATTTTGGTGAGAAATCATTATTATAAATATAAATGTAAAAAAACGGAGTGCTGTGACAGTCTCAACTATTTTTCAGGGCAAAAAAAAACACTTTTCATTCACACAGGAGGTGAACCATCTCGCCTGGCCCCCAGGAAAACTACAGTATCGTCATGGAGACAATTGTTGTTATCTTACAGAGATGTGAGGCAGGCCTTTGATTTGATTGGCTAAGCAGATTTCACATTACCCAATAAGGATGCACATGAAAGTTCCTCACCTCATCTTGTCCCTTCTCAGCAAAAGACCACAGAAAAACATACTGTACTTCTAAGTAGTAATGGGAATCGTGTGGAATTTAACATTTACATTCATGCATTTGGCAAATGTTTTTATCCAAAGCAACTTATATTGCATTTAAGGTACACATTTTATCAACATAAACAGCTTGGAAATTGAACCCATGATGAATTCTAGTTCTGAATTCAGTAACACTAATGGTTAGGGTTTCAATTCCATTAATGATTACTTTAATACCAGTACTCAGACGAAGAGCTGACATAATGAACAACAAACATTTGATATTATACATTAGTTTAAAACTTTTGTTTCCTCAATTAAATATAGTCAGTTTAAAGTCCGATGTGCCGCATACACAATACGACATAATGCAAAGTTCTCATTTCATTTTGACTTGGACAAAAAAAAAAGTAACCATTGATCTGTTTCAGTCCAAAAACTCACTAAATGATGGAATTCAGGAATGGTTCAGAGGTTTTGGACTGATTCAAATCAGAAATAAGTTCAAGAGGGATGTCTGAGTCTTTTGTCTCAATGACAATGTGGGCCAGATTAAACTGTTCATTTCCTGTGTCAATAATAAGTGCTTCCTTGTGTTTTGATTTGAATCATTCCAAAAACTCACTGAATAGATCAAATGAGTCACTATATAGGAGTCATTTTATATAGTGAGTTCTTGTACTGATTCAAATCAATAATAAGTTCAAGAGGGATTATTGAGTCTAGTGATGGAAGCCAGATGGGACTGCTCATTTCCTGTGTGAATTATTATAAAAACATTTTGTTATGTTTTTATGTGAATCACTGGCTAAATGGATCAAATGAATCATCATTGGACTTCTAATCAATATTGAGTTGAGGTTGATTTTTGTATTTTTTTTATTTTTGTTAAAATGATGATACTTCCTGTGTGAATAAAAATGTATTTCATTGTCATGTTTTAAACTAAAAGATTCACTTAACTCCTCAGTTTCAGTCCAACTGAAAAGCTCATCCCAGTCCTTCGCTCATGAGTCAAACTGCATGCAAATTTGCTTGCAACTAGCAGGACGTCTCAATACAAAACAGTATTTATTTCTTTGTTTCGTTTTCCACAGCTCAGCTAAAGCATCATTTATTGTTCTTCTAAAGTCCAGACTTTAAGAAACGGCCCACAGGTTGGAACATCAAAGCTCAGCCTAGATACTTCACTTGTGTTTGTCTTTCATATTTCACTACTTTTATCTTCCAATCACAGCAATCCTTTTCTGTACCCTTATAGTCACTCTCTCTCAACCACTCCGATTCATTCCCTGTTGTTATTCCATTGGGCAAAACCTCAGTAGGCAAAACCTTCCAGCAGGTTCCCATATGAGGTAGCAGATGAAAACCACTTCTTAATATATTTGTAAAAGAGTAGCTGTACACCAGAAAGGTAAAGGTCTTAAATAAAATGTGACAGGACTAATAGTTAGTTTTGGTGAGTTTGTCTCCCAGTGTTTATGTAAGCGCACTAACCCTCTCATCATTCTTCTTTAGGATGTCAAATGTCGACACTGGCCGCAGCTTGTTTACTTGTTTTCTTTGATGCTTGCACGGGGGAAGCTGAAGATAAAACCTCAAACCACTTTCATTTTACCATAAAAGGTGAAGCAGCGAGGGCTGTTAAATCTCGCCAACGTTGTTATGGGTAACTCCGTCTTTGCTTGGTTTAGTGCTAAACACTCTTTAGTCCACAATGAACCTCTCAAAGTCAAAGTGCAAAGTCGGCTGGGTTTTTAAATATACAAAGTTGGCTGTTACCATGGCGGTGTTTGTTAAGGAGCTTCTATGAGTTTCCCAGGGTGTTACAGACGGATCTCCCAGACTGTGGAATTTGGGGGTTTCAAAGGTGTTTTCGTGCCTGGAGCATTTCACACTACAAAAATTTGAGCTCAAAACCTAAATCTTAACTGAATCGGATCACTTTGTAACAAAACAAAAGTGCGCTCTGAGTACAGTTCGCTGTTTAGTATTTACTTCATTGTGTAAAAAAAAAAAAAAAAAAAAAAAAACAGGTATATATATATATATATATATATATATATATATATAAGAAGTAGAAGCATAATGAGAACAATCAATCAGTGGATGCCAATGTTCAATGGCCTTCTCTTAAAGCTCAAAGGCGATTGGTCTCTCATGCGAGTTCCCATATGTAACGTCGAAGTGACTCGACTGAAGGGGAACAAAAGTGGAGTAAAAATGAATCTAAATCCACTTTCAAGGTCAATGCCAGTGTGAACACAAAAAGATACAGTCTTTTCTGTTCATGTGAATATACTGTTTTGTGACAGAAAAAAAAAAAAGTTATTTTCAAAAAGTAAATATAAGAGTGCTGAGACAAATGCACATAAAGTTTGTAAGCAGAAATAAAAATGGAAAGTGTTCTCTAAAAAAGTATCTTAGACCTCTCTGAGTGGACCAAAAAGAAAACCTAAACCGATTTTCCCACACAGTCACAACAAATGGACGTCAATGTGCGGAATCATTCAGCTCCAAAAACATTGAAGAATGTTCAATAAAACCTCTAAATGCACACCTGCCCGGCTTTAGACCCCTTTAAAGGTCTTTCTGTTCAGTTCTGAAGCTTTATACAAGAGCTGAGCTTGAGGAATTATCATGGAAAATATGTGGCAGTGAAAAAAGGATTTACATACCAAGAACCTGACAGACAGACTAACAATGCTGCAGTCTGCACACCTACGGCTGAGAGAAGCCAGAAACAGTGTAGCATTACGGTAAATATGCTGAAATGCCCTTAATACCAGTAATATCACTTGCATCTGTCATCTACAGTAAGCTTTGTCATGGGGGCTGTTTGTAAAATCGGTAAAAGAGGAAAAACACAATAAATGTAGTGCTACACAAGCTTTCACACTATGAATAGCCCTAATATCCACACAGACATTTTTCCTTTGGAATTACTCCTAAAGAGACATATTTCCAACATGATAGAGCATTAACTTTAAGCAACAGTCCACGGATATTTCAATTCTGAACCGCCACAATACATACCTACCTAAAAATGTACCAGGGTTCACTTAACCTATGTTTGAGTGCAACTCATCGGACATTTCTCTTTGAAACTGCAGCGAAATGTGCAGTAAGGTACGTAAAAACGGTGTTGCACAAAAAGTGCACAGAGGTGCATATTTTTATGAGATCAGGTTGAAAAGAGTTCAATTTAAGAAAATTACAAACTCAAACTGAGATGCATGAGTATGACACACGTCAATAAACGTCTGGTTTGGCTAATATGCCTCTAGTAGGAGATGAATGTGCTGAAATTACAGATGTCCTTTGCCCCAATCTATTAAACCAGATTAAAACCAGATGAGCATGAGCGTTACACGTGTGCTACATGTGTCTGTGCAAGTCTATCTAAACAAGTAGATCTGACAATGTGCAGATAAAGTGAGATGACCCCACGCAGACCTGGTTTACATCTGAATTCAGCAGTAAC
This sequence comes from Enteromius radiatus, assembly GCA_032357445.1. Classification (NCBI taxonomy): domain Eukaryota; kingdom Metazoa; phylum Chordata; class Actinopteri; order Cypriniformes; family Cyprinidae; genus Enteromius; species Enteromius radiatus. The sequence goes on along the minus strand of JAUCMS010000030.1, from coordinate 2,816,072 downwards.
AGAAAAATGCAATTGTTTTCAGGCATAAATACTTAATCATGCTTTATCAAAACTGCATTTGCAAAACTTGTTTTTGATCATTTGTCCCACTATCGTTGACAAAAAAAAAAAAAAAGTCATCTTTTTGGACAGACTGACACATGTGAGACAGATGAGGTGTGATTATCCTATGAGAAATATGCTATCCAAGTCTCCAGGGCTAGATTCTGTTAATTTAACGCCACCATAAAAACTGCAAATGTGATTATTAGTACAAGCTCTGAATAAACAGGTTTTACTTCGGGTACTCCAGGGTCTGCCAAGTGTTCAATAGGTTAATAGGAAATTCCTGTGATATTAAAGTCTTAATGGGAAAAAAAACAAATGGAAGGAAGACAAGAGTTCTGTGAAACTGTTTCTCAAGTAAACACTTTTAAAAATCTTTCTAAGGATGGTCACACCATGACAGCTTTGCACATTTCTTGAATTTTACCAGTGGAAAAAATAGGTATAGATGACGACCAGAGAAATAAAAGAGCACACTTGTTTCTTTATCGTCAACGTGACATCAGAATTGACCTTGTTTACTTTCTTAAAGGTACAGTTCCCCCAAAACAACACATAATGGAATTAAAATGGATTGTGAATGCTGACTTGAAAACTTTTTTAAAAAGCATCTAAAAATACATATTATGTTTTCAAACAAAGATGCTCAAACTTACACACAAACACAACCCAGTTGAAGCAAAACAACAGAGAAGGGGGAAATCCTATTGGACGAGGCCGGATTACACAGATGCAGCATGTGTATTGTAATTCAGAACAAAACAAGCTGTGATTGGACGGGAAGCATGTGCTGGCAGCCAATGGCCTGGTTTTGCATTGTTTGTATGTGTGTTGTCTGTCTGTCAGAGCTCAGATTATTCCAGACCTTCTGTTAACAGTCACACAAAGTCTGTCAGGGACTCGTCTCTCTCGAATCAAAACCAACTTTCTCTGCCACTGTTTCACTGTGTTTCTGTGTCTGTCTCTGTTTTAAAGAGGACGAGAGAGGTCTGAATGGACCGGAATATTCCGGTGGAACCTTCCAAGCAAAATGATTTCATTGTTTAGTCCCATCCACACTCCCTGGTGCCCTCATTACGATCCAACCTTTGCACACACACAGACACAGAGCTTCTTCTACAACACCACCATCACTCAATGTAGCCAAAAATACACTATTATATCCATAAATACAATTGCTTACAAGCCCCTTAACTTGTCTAAATGTTTTTCCCCCACACACTTCAAAACTCAACTAAAAAGCAATACAATAAATTGAAATTAAAATTTACATAAAGAAAATTCTGACACATATATGTTCCTAAATCTCCTTTTATCATCTACATATTACTCCTTCACTCTTATATATTTAACATACAGCACATAAAGAGAGATCATTTCCTTAAAAGGTTAAAGAGGTCAAGCAGGAAAAGTATTAAGGGATGAGCCGTTACTATAATCAACAGATATTGAAGAACAGGGTGATGCTTTTACAAAAAGATGATTGCATTTTTAATATACTGGCATATTCTAGTATTAAACCCTATGTGTGTTGTGAAAAATCTCTCTCACACTCTCTCGCCACTCTGAAGCAGCAAAAATGCGACTTGGCAGGCCTGGCGCATCTTGCCTGGCAACACAGATTAGAGCAAATCCGCTTCAGCATCCCCGCCAGAGTTTGCATCCTGCTCGGCTCGTGGCAGACCGACTGACTCGGCAACAGCGCGAAGCTCCCAGACTAAACTGTGACAGGTTGAGTCAAGGTAGCCGATGTACGAATCTGGCTGCAATTATGCCTACCACCTTCATCTGAAAATGAGCTGTTTTAACAAGGGCACTTATAATTTGGAAGAGCCTCCTACCTTCAAACGACCGTCGACAAACATCTGCCCAGACCTTTAAAAATAAATTGTGAGGTTAAGTCCAATTACAATCTGATTTCACCTTATTTGCCAGCACACACAACAGGCGGTTTATGGCTCTGCTTTTCTTCCTCATAACTTTCCAAATCTCCCTCCCCCCCCTCGCCCCAAAACAAAAACTGTTGATTTATCCCATCAAAACAGAGACATTTGAAGGAATTATGAATCTCAGTCTGGTGTTTGTGTAATCTGGCACAATAAATCGCAGATGGTCAATTTAGCATAAGGAAACTCGACCGACAAAGTCCTTGGATGGAGATGCCGGCTGACGCACAATAGTGTGATTATAACTGATTTGAATGACTTAAAAGCATCAAAAAGACCAGCTGTGAGGATCGACTCTTTCCTAAGAACTTATCTGATTAGTTTAGATTAGTTTGAAAGTCTCGGGTTCCTTTGGCGTAAGATAATTCAGCAGACTCGCCGATTTAGACTCAGATAGACAGAACAAGAGCTGGAGGGTTTTCTGTGCGGGTGGTTTCTGTATTAAAGTGTGCGCATACTTTCACTGCAGGCCAATGGAAGTCAAATAGCTGGTTTCAGCGAGCGCTCAGGAGCGTATCTGCCAAGAAACAGGATTACAGATGAAACTCTGAGACAGAGATTGTGTGAAGGAGGAAATCAGCTGATTATTTTTATGCACCAACACTAAAAATACTTTCAAACATGTAATTTGTACTTAATGCACACTATTATTGGAAGACAGTGAAAGATTTCAGGTGTTAAAATTGCTTCACAACACGTGCTAAAAAGACCATAAAACCTGATGGATGTACAGTATATACACATATTATAATTGCATCCAAAATAAACGTTCTTGTGTACATTATATATATGTATACAGTATATGTTTGGTATGTATATATAAATACACACACATGCATGTATATAGTTAAGAAAAATATGTTTATATATTAAATATATTTATATGTAATATAAATTATATGAATATAAATATATACAATATATACATGTAAATACAATATATATATATATATATATATATATATATATATATTAATAGCTACGTCACTTTCTAGACATATACTATCAGCCATATAGCCATGCTATAGTCAAGCTACAGTAGTTTCCAAAGTATTGTTAGTAAATGTAGCTTTTTTTTAGGCTCGGTAGCCTGGATGTCTTGCAGTCTTGTTAAAGAGATGTAATTTCTGTCATTAATTACTTGACCTCAGGATGAATAAAGTCATAGGGTCTCATTCACTAAACATGTATACGCACACATTTTTGAATCAAATTAGATTTTTGACATTTTCACAAATACATCATGATTCATCACAAATTTTCATACTAATGTATGAAAAAATTCAAGAACAACTTATACCACACATACACAATAATCATGTACTCCCGGGGCATTATAAGCATCACAAGACATAAAAAATACGAAAAACATACGTAATTATTAGTGAAAAAGACCAAATATGTTTGCTTTCTTTGTGCACAAAAGTATTCTCAAAGCTTCATAACATTATAGTTGAATCACTGGGCCTAGAAGGTGTCAGTTGTGTTGCTGTTTATGCAGGATCAGAAAGCTCTCTGACTTTATCAAAAATATCTTCATTTGTGTTCTGCAGATGAATGAAGGGTTTACATTTTTGCAACGACATGAGGGTGAGCAATTAACAACAGAATTTTCATTTTTGGGTGAACTATCCCTTTTGTGATTCACAAAGGAATCACAAATCATACAGGTTTGTATCATGAGGGCGAGTGAATGATTTTTGAGCGAGCTGCTCCTTTAAGATAAGCAAGAAGGCACACAGCAAACCACCTCTCACAGCCACAGCGCTCCTCTCGAGGAGAACTCAGAGAAAGGTAAATATTTGATGCCTGAACTGCTTGTTACTTCTCCTCCACGGGAACAGACATCTTGTGTGGGCCACCGTGAGTTCCCAGCAAAAACGCCACAACCAGAAATGCTTTTAAACTGAGAGAGAGAGTGAGGAAGACGCACGTTTGTGAGCGATGGGTGTGTGATGTTTCTTCTACGGCGGGATAGTAAGCAAAACATAACATATTACCTTAGTGTCACAGTCAAGGTGGGTAAATGAAATTCCAGAGATTTATGATCATTAAATATTTATGTGCGAGTATATTTATATACACATATATATGTGTGTGTGCAGTCCTCAGGTAAAGAAAAATCCCCCCATTTTTAGCAAAACAAGCATCATGGCCAAGTTCCACATAAGGGCTGGATAGAGAGAGCGCCAGAGAGGTTGTAGGCCTCAAATGAATGAGAGAGGCTTCGGTCATGCTAAATTAGATTCTGCATACAGCAGAAATGTGGCTTATTTCATTTTCTTTCGCTGTGGGAACTGAGTTTTGTGGGTAAGACGGTTCCACAGGCTATGACATCAGAAAAAGGAGATCCAGAGACAGAGAAAGACAGATATATATATATATATATATATATATATATATATAGACAGAGAGACACAGCTTCACTGCAGAACACTTCAGTCGTGTGAGTTACATGAAAAGTGAGTGCTGAGAGAGAAAAAAGACGATGCCAAAAATGGAAAGCAGAGGAGAGAAAAAAGAGACTCAACAAAGGAGATAGCGGTTTTGAGGAATTTTTAGAGTCGAACGTTGTGTAGAAAGAGAACAGAGAAGTAAGAAAGAGAGAGAGAGAGCATGTGTGACAGCATTGAAAGTGATGCTAATCACATTAGCATGTAGCGTGGACGATGACATCACAACGAGCCCTTCATCAATCACACGACCCATGCACTGAACTCTAATGGAAATTCGATTGCATAACCGACACAAGTCCCCGGGGCCCAATCAGAATCCAACTAAGTAAAGTGTACAAAGCATCGAAATTACAAATAATTAATAATTCAGATTTTTATAAAGAAAGTGTTTTACATTGTGACATTATTTTCATGTACATTTTCATGATTTCCTCCCCACAATATATATAAATATTGTGTTTTTAAAATAAAATAAATTATAAACATATCAAAATAAACAGAACAAAGTATTTTATTAAATTAAACTAAAAATTCTATCATAATATATGAACACACCCTATAGTTAATAATTATATATTATTTATAATATTTATAAAGAAAATGTTGTGTATTGGGGTCATTATAGCAGGGTTGTTATTATTACTCTACAGTTGTAATACTTTTAAATAAAATGAATAAATAAAAGTACAATTATATAAATTGTCATAAAAATCTTTTTCATAAACAGTTATAAAATGTTATAAAAAAAAGTCCAAATAAATAGCATACAGATACAGATACTACCATATATGCACTTTACAGCTGTAAATTTGTGTTTGTTTTGCAAACAAAGAAAGATTAACTTAAAAAAAAAAGGAAGATTTAGGCAAAGCACATTTTCTGGTTTTGAGGTCAAAAAAGGATCAGAGATGTTCTGTGAGATTCACTGCTCATAGTCATGTCAAGACGAGCGTCATCAGATTGTGTCATAAAGCCAAAAATAAACTGAGAGAATCTTTCCTGAGAGGATTTTCTGATACATCTCAAGAAGTACAGATTTGGTGGGGTGTATTAAATGAGAGTATTATGTTCAGCTCCATAAAAAAAAGCAAAAAGACTGACCTCATCGAAGAAGTTCCGCTGAAGTGCATAAGTTATGATGGGATTGATCTATAAAAGTTTCATTCTTACTCTTTTCACTCCGTCTTTTACTTTATCAAACTCTTTTAAACCTCGACGTTAAGAGGCTTATGACATTAAAATGAAAGTTCATTGAGCGTGAATGTATAACACAGTGAGTCACTGATTTTGACATAATGCTCTCAGAGAAGATCTGCAGGAAAGTTCAGCCAAATAGGATGAACCCTACACGGATCTGACAGCCCCTGATGTCATATATGATTAAATTAACTTCACATTCCAGGGATGGGCTAAAATTACTCTGTAGTACAAAATGGGCCTGGATTTTCACGTCAAATTTAATCCTACTCTTCTGCGGATTTGAGATCTAAAAAAAACAAAGCACGAGTGATTATTATCACTCCTGGCAAGCAACCCTTACAAATGGGTTATATGTTGATTACGTTACAAACTGAACAGAAGCAGGTCCGTTCTGAACTGTCAACACATTAAATGAAAACATTTAGTGTAAGTCTCATGAAAAATTATATTAAATTAAATTAAGTAAAGTGGGAGATTAAATAAAAGCATTTAGGAAAAAATAAATCAATTAAATTAATTTAAACTGGGGTATAATTGAGGATTAAATGAAAACATTTAGGGTAAATCTCATGGGAAAAATATGTATTGTAAATATGTACTGTTGTAAAAAGAAACAAAATCAAATAAAATATGTTTTTAAAAAGAATCTATTATTTTTTTTTATTTGATTTGAGGGTGAAATATGACCTCATGAGATCCAGTATTTAGAAAAAGTGCCCAGTCACATGTAGTGTTGCAAAATACACTAGCCATTGTGATCTAAGAGTAATTGTGTGTGTGTGTCATGCTAATGTTAATGAGACATGTTTATCTGTCTCTGGATGAGCACAAAAAACCAGAGCAGATTACAAGGATGTCGCCTTGCTAAAACTGTTTTTTGCAATGTTTTATTTTAAAGTTTTAAAGTAATTCAAGTAACATTTTTATGGTTTTAGTTTTAGATAACATCCCTGATCACGAGCCCAAAAATCTTCCCTCTGGCGAGTTACAAAACGCACAGAAAGTTTTGTCAAACTGTTAACTCGTTCCCGACTCGTGTGTGTTGTGTAAAAGCATCCCGTCTGCTTGTTGTCAGGCTCATTGAGAGATGCTCGCGGCAGGAGGCAGAGATTACAGCTCAGCACAAACAAGCGCACATGCCGCCACACGAGGGGAGGAGTCATTAGTTCCCATGGAGACAGAGCAGGGAAAGTCGGGACCTCCAATAGGGGCACATGCTGGGTGGGAATATGGGGAAAGGGAGGGTGAGCGACTCTCCCAAAATCTGCCATCAGCATTATTACACGCAGTGAAACTCCGTTTCCCCTCTAGCATCCGTGATTACGTTAAGCCACGCTAGCACGTGAGATCAAGACAAAGGCCGTGTTTTTAGGCTGTGTTTTGGCTGTCAGCAGTGAACATGTGGGACGCTGCTTTGTGAGCTCGCTGACAAATAGATATATCACAACATCTAGTGAGTAACATATTTAAACTCTCATCCAGAGACTACACGTAACACATTACGTCCCCTCATGTTTTCTGGGTCACACTGTTCTGGGTGGTTAATAATAATGCATTCAAGTCATGTCGGAAACATTGCATTTACAAGTTAAACACACATAAACATCACCACAAAGACGTGTTTATGAGTGGGAAAGTTGAGGAAAACAGGAACGTTTGGGGCGTGTCATTGGACGCAGCTTCTGTACTAAAAGCGCATTTGGTCAAATGAATGGAAATTCCCAAAAAATATGAATGTCTTCAGTACGTTCAGAACTAAAAATAAGTGTAAACTTGCACCTACTACTACACCCCAGTCGACAGCCTCGTTTCAGATTCCTCTCTGATTGATTTAGCATGCAGTTTGCACATTAAAGTTCTTGTGTCTCTCTCCCTCTCCAGCAGACGCTGGGTAAATAGCCAGCAGTGCTGTAAAGATCAGCAATAAAGTCATTAGGCCAGTTAGCTGACAAGTAACCTCCCTGGAAGAAGGTTATAAACACACCGCAAAACCAGCACCACACCTCGCTAATGCAGCACGCTAATGCTAATCTAATCAGCAGACATAAACACAATCAGGTCAGCGATGTGTAGAAGTAATGTGGGGCTCTGACGGAGAGTAAACTGCATCTAAAGCACTTTAACTGGTTTAGGGCTTTAGTAAATGACGGGTCAGGGAATGATAGGCCCTTGCAGGCATGGAAGAGGAATGTGAGTGGACAGACGAGGAGATGTAGGAAGCGTCTGGAATGATGTGTAATTCTGAAGTGCTGCCACATTTATTTATGCAGATGTCAACACAAAAGATAAAGACACCAGTATTAAACGTTTTAATAATGTTTTAAATAATGTTCTTAGAACAGTAATATAACAAGAGACTAAAACATTCTAAAAACGTTTTTAATAACATTCTTATAACCAAGCAAGAACGTTAATACAACGTCTAAAAAACTGGATGTTTTAAACGTTCAAACGTAACGTTTTTATAATTTACTGGGACGTTAGGAAAACGTTCTTAGAACATTAATATAATGGGGAATAGAAAATTGTAATAATGTTTTAAATAATGTTCTTGAAACATAATATAACATAATATAACAAGGGACTAAAACGTTCTAAAATAATTTTGAATAATATTCTTACGACCAACAAAGAACGTTACAGTTTTTCTCAAATGCTAAAACACATTTCACAAACGTTTCCTCCATGTTCCCCAATGTCTAAACACAACACCC
>JAUCMS010000030.1:2791695-2807611 GCA_032357445.1 Enteromius radiatus | reverse complement strand
TAAATGTGTTTAGACAACTGGTCATTTGGTTTAGAGGATTGGCTTTTGTGTTTTAGCATTTGAGAAAAACTGTAATAGAGTATGTCTAAAAAATTGTTTCTAAGAACATTCAAACAATAACTTTTTTATAACGTAATAGAAACGTTACATGAATGTTTATATAACATAAAATTGTTAGCTGGGAAGCAGTTTTTTTGTTTTATATTTTTTATTTTAATTAAAGTTACATTCATTTTTACATAAAGTACTTTTTAATGAGAATATCTCATCAATACTAAAATAACACTGGAACATTTGCAGATGATGAATAAACTTCTGTTCTCTTAGTTCTGACAACTTGTTAATGCTCTACTTAGCATGTGTTGCCATATGGATAATTAATTAGCGGTTCTTTTGAAGTCCATAGAGAAGCTCTCTCAGCTCACTGAAGACCAAAAAATGTACACAATTATTAATTTATGAGTATAAACCATATTCTATGTGCATTCGCAGTTTGCAGAGTGCCACACTTTTCACACTAACGGTCCGGAGTATAGTAAAAACAGGCTAGTTAACATATTTATAAGGCTATATTTAACATGTCCTGTTTATATAGGCGGAAGTGTTCAACGCTGAACAAACACAGGCTTGTGGAGAGTCAGCTTTCATTCACACGAATAACAGCACCTGCAGTTCTGGATCTAAACAATTCAGACATGTGCAAACAAATCAATCAGTTCAAATCGAAGTGTGCCATCACTCAGTTTCTGTAAGACGAGTTCTGTTGAACACAAACACTGTCAATGCACTATATTATAGTTGTTGTAGCTATTGTGACATTTTGAGCATTAGAATTGAAAACGCCCAAATGATTCTCCACTCTAGAGTCAGTTACTGTATGTGCCTTGAGGAAGGATCAAGAATATAATGCATGCATCAATGCACAGAATACAACAGTATCATGGGAATTTGGCTCAAATCAAAATAGAAAGATTACAAGTCAAAAGCATCTTTTGGGTTGGTTAAAATGCTACAAATTCGAGCCTGAGGTAGACATGTTTATTCTTTTCATGACTTTTAGTACATGTCTTTTTCATTTTGACATCACTTGTTTGCTAAAAGTACTCCTAAATGTTATTCAAATTTACTTCTAGAAGACACAAGCATTTAAATTAGTGTTTAATGATGTAACTCACTTACTATTTGTGAGAAGTTACTACTAACTATAACTAATTACTTTTTTAAAGTAACATGTGCAACACTGGTAACAAGGCTGTTTTGGTCACCATTGACTCCTATAGTATTTTATTTTCCTACTATGGAAGTCAATGGTGACCCAAAACAGCCTGGTTACAACCTTTCTTCGAAATACCTTCCTTTGTGCTGGCAGAAAAAGAAATTCATACAGGTTTGGAAGTACTTGAGGGTGAGTAAATTGCATTTTTGGGAGAACTATTCCTTTAACAATGATGGAATTTACTAAATGTGTGTTTACACCACACCGACCCAGACAGAATGGCTAAAGCTCGCTATTATCAATAGTTGGTCTCAAAGTACGAGAAAATGATCCACCCGTCAATGATGCTGTGTGTCATTAAAGGATCAGATCTAGCGAGAAAACATTGTTTATGGAATTAAAAGCCTAAACGATTCACCCAAATCAGTTCTGCTGAACTCCAGTTTCCAAAACATTTGGACAAGATGAGAGCATATCAAAATACCCCGTTGGTTGCCAAACAGTGTAAAGGAGTTTTGATTGATTCACACAGTATTTTACCACACAGATTGTTCTCGAGCCATCGGGTGACTCTGTCTGATGTGAAACCCGAGCCTACGAGGCCACTGTTTGGAGCCAGTCAGGTCGTTCCTTCAGCACTTCTTGAATTACGACCAAGTACATGAGAAGGAAGCGATTTCAGGAGAAACAAATCATCAGGAAGAGATCTCCTGTCTGTCACGCCCCGTCACAGATACCTTGAAATCCATGTTCCCTCGACAGACAGCTCGACGACAGGGATCCTCGCTTGGTGCCAATGTCTGTCTAAACATCTTAGAGAGCCTAAGAATCATTAACTTACATCAGTATTTCCCAGAAGGTATTAGTTTATTAAGTAAAGGTCTGGCTAAAATGTCACCACTACCTGGGCACTGATACAGTACACTGTAGAGACCATTAAAGACAGAAACAGCTTTCTTCAAGCATAAAGTCAATAGAAGCAGTCAGCAAACAGTATAGTAGTCGTTAACCATTGACAATGTGGTCGACCGGCAGGAAATTACTGGGCGAGAAGGAGGAAGGCGATCGGGACATATCAGAAGACGTGAGCTTGCATCATTCACCTGTGGATAGTTTCAATGTGTAACAGCACTGGCTGCTATTTAATAAAGAGTAATAAAATAAAATTTTAATAAAAAGATATATTTTTACCTATGTATAATTTATTATAATTAGTGATGTCAAACATTTAATCCCCAGCATATCTAAAATAAAGGTAAAATATATGTTTATATATTCAATTATTTATATAATATATAAATATTACTATAATTTGGAAAATATAAACAAACCTGTCCTTGGGAAATGCGCTTTATATGTAATATATATATATATATATATATATATATATATATTTACCATGAATTAATCAAATATTTATTTTAATATATAAAATATATTTTTACCTATGTATAATTTATTATAATTAGTGATGTCAAACGTTTAATCCCCAGCATATCTAAAATAAAGGTAAAATATATGTTTATATATTCAATTATTTATATAATATATAAGAATATAAATATATAAATGTATATACATTTAAATATTTTTTTAAATATATAAATGCATGTGTGTGTATTTATATATGCATTGTAAATATATACAGTTCACATACTGTAAAATGTTTATAAAGTGTATATTTTGGATGTGATTATTCGCGAATAATCATTTGACAGCACTGTTTAAAATATATCTTTAAATAAATAAACAACAGTACTACAATATATATATATATATATATATATATATAGAGAGAGAGAGAGAGAGAGAGAGAGACAGTTTATCTGACCCATGCGCCTGGATCTAAGTTAACTTCCGGTCTGTGTTTATTTATTGGTCTGGTTAGTGCCGCCGGCTAAAACCACGTAACACATGTTTAAAAATCAAACCGAGGCGTGAGTGTTTTTATATCACTGTATTTCTGAAGTCTTTAGAAAATGTCATTTTCATTTCATCCTGCACATAAGGCAGCATTTGTACGTGCATTTTCTATTGATACATATTCATTCAAATGTATATGCATCTTGAAAAGGTTATTTTTGACATATTCTTATATTTATATTTTTATATTTGACAAATCTAAACTTCTTTCTTATGTTGAACACAAATGTTTGTGATCAAACAGTTATCAGTATTGACTTCCATAATATTTTTTTAATGTATTTTACCATCAACGGTTCGGTTAATTGATGACAGGACGATTTATACACAATATACACAAACACACGCATAAACCCCCAGTTTGAAACCTCTGCTCTATGATAATGGTGTCTATTGTGATTGAATGAGGTCATGTGTTCAAGCCCTCATCAAACTGTAAGGTGCTTATTACTGTAATCCGCCGAGGAGGGGATATCTGGAGCAATGGGCTGAGATACACCCCTTTTTGGGGGGCAAGAGGGGCTCTCATATCCCCCACCCTGTATCTGTTTATCTGTTTCACCCTCAATACAATTCTCAGCCTATCTCTGTGTGTTTGGTGCCAAGGATTGTGCCGTTCCAGTCGTTGTTTTGGCCAGGCCCCAACATCAACAGCAATAGACACAAATCACACATGGAGGAAGCTGCTGACAGCCGGTGAAATTTTATTCACCCCTTTAGTCAAACAGCGTTTTAAGTTATCGACGTGATGTGACTTGCTCGCTCGTTCAGTGGAAACATGCAAACAAAGTCAATGAGCGTACAAATAAACAAGCTGTGAGGTAATGGGGTTATGCAAAACTCATACTACACTTTCTCAGATCAAATGACTATTCTGACCAATATCAAAAATATTGTGAAATATTATTTCAAATTAAAATGACATGAAATGTAATGTATTCCTTTGATGAAAAGCTGCTTTTTTTAGCATCATTGCTTCAGTTTTCAGTGTCACATGATTTTTCAGAAATCATTCTAATATACTGAATTGCCTTTTTGAAAAACATTTATATGGAGGGCCAAAAGATTCAAAATTAAATAATTGTTAAATACATAATGAAACAATTATATATATATATATATATATATATTCATTATTTTAATATATATTTATTCTAAATAAATAAATAAATAAATTAATTGTTTATTTCTGCATTTATTTATGTTTAATTATTTTTTTCAGTTTATGAAACGTTTTGAGTCTCAAATACTAAATTCTATTTTCTTAAAACTACCTTGTTAGACCAACAAAATTACCCCAAATGTTGACTCAACTACTCAAACACAATTGTCTAAACAAAGAATTTCATGTTGTTGTAATGTTAAGGCTTCGAGTTCCCAGCATGCACTGCTGCATGAATAAATTATGTAGTTACTGTTATAGGATTATTGTCTTGCTGTTTGTGAATTTCAATTAAAACGTTTTTGTTGTTTTATCATTTTTGTTAGTTATTTGTTGTACTGTGATGTAAAGAGCTCATCTTTTTAACATCTGTCGATTGCCACTGTTCTTGAGGTTAGTGTGTCTAGTTTTGAAGCCTAGACTATCTTCAACCAACATTGAAAAAAAAAAAGACAAACATTGAAAACTTGTGCAGCAAGTTGTCTTGAAATATTAAGTTAAGCCACTTTTTCATTTTTTACAGTGATTGTGCTGCTTAATATTTTTAATAAGTCACTTTCTAGATCTCTGGCACCATTTAGACCTTCACAGATCAGATTAGACCCTCAGATCCCAGACCAGACCCAGTTCAGATCAGACATGACAGACGACCCAGAGACGGCAGGTCGAACTGCTCTGTTAACCCAACACACCGGCCATCTGTGCGGGACAGATGGAACCCCACGCCCCCCTCTAGCCCCGGGCTACTTTCTCTTGCATTCTCCCACACTTACTCTCTGTTCTGAAAGAGGACCAGCAAGACAGAAACATGAGACGAGACCAAACAAGAGATTTATTGGAAAAGGAGGGAAAATTGGTAGCTTCAGACAAAAGAGTCATTTCACTTTAACACGTATCAAATTGCAAACTACTTCACTTTCTGCTTGAATAGAGTATCAGAATCATTATCAGACTGATTATTGAAGGTAAAGTGTGTTATTTCTGGCTGATTAGGACGCTTAAACAAACAGAGTAATGTTTTGTACAATACACTGTAGTCAAATACAGGTTTCACCTTATTAATCATTCATTAATTGACCTGTGAACATGACTGATCTAACGCATGCGAATTTATCATTAGCTAATGTTTGTTCATTTTCTAACAGGAATGACTAATAGCCTGGAGAGTGGACATTTCCTCTTAGATGGCCTGAACGACCCTTGAATGTGACCACACTGGCATCCTGTCCTTGACCCCTGCTGACCTCTGCTGAGACTGGCCAGAAAGACAAACTGCCCCTTTAAAGATACACCAACAGTTCCCAATCTTCCAAACAGACTCCATATTTATCCTAAATTGCCTATATAGGCAATAGAAAAAGAAATCAAGTTTGTATATACTGTACGGTCTGTCTGAAACATACTTTGTGCTCAAAAATGTTTCAAGCTACATAAGTGTTGTTTTAGCAGTATTTATACTTTATTTATAGATTTATTATTTTTAATTAGCATTTAATTTTAGATTTCCAATATTCATTTTAATTTTGAGTTACATTTGTATTATATTTCTAGTTAGCTTTTATGTTTTTTTATTTATTTATTTTATATAGGCTACTATGATGTCAACATATTATATAGTTGCCATACATTTTATGAGGGTTTTTTTTTTAATTTAATTACATTTTTTATTTTATATTTTATTTAAAATTTTATTTTATTTTGTTATTTATATTTCATTGTATATTTTATGAGTTAGATTTTATGTTCTATTTTGTTTTCTATTTAATTGTCTATTTAATTTTATATTTAATTTAAAAAGGTTATTTTATTTTATTATTTATATTTCGTAGTATGAGCTATATTTAATATTTAATTTTATATTTTGTTGTATATTTAATTTATTTTTGAGAGTTATATTTTATTATTTATATATTGTTATTTATACTTCATTATATTATACTTTATTATTTAGTTTCGTTTTATTTATAATTTTATTTTATTTCCTTTGAGGTTTCTTAATCACCAAATATTAGCTCTCAGGTTAACTGTCTGTCATGCTAAAAAAAAAGGAGAAAGGAGTTTCTAAAAAACCTTGGAAGCATATTATACCAGAAATTATTAGAAATCCATCTAAATAATCAAACAAAGGTCAAATAATTTCTTCCATTCAATATGTCATTGATTGTGAAAATAGCGGTGGTGGTTTCTAATCTTGATAAATCCCTTATTCTTTATTAATGAATGTGTTTCTATGGCATATAATTACACCCTCGGGCCTTGGGAATAAACAAGCGAAATCCCCCAAACTTCACCACCACACTCTTGCCTCCTTCTCCTCAGACCGCCAGCTGCTCCACCGCTCGCCACCACAAAGAGAAAGAGAAACAGGGAAGGCCAGAGACAGAACGAGAGGCCACATGCGACCGGTTGCAACATCAGCCGTGCAAAACCTGCTTTGAATTAAACTTGCACAACCACGCGCCCTCTCAACCCCCCTTTTGTTTAGGGATGCCTGTCCTGCCAACTCTCACTCCTCTTTCTGTCTGTCTCATTCCTGCGTTTCTGTCTCTCACAACGACCTGAGCCGTCTGTGGTGCTGACAGTCGAGGGGCTTTCCTCGGGCCGTCTGGCTAGTGCTGGAAACACATTCAGAAATGTGCGAGAATTTGCTTAGGAGTGAGTATGTGGGTTTATTTAGCAGTAATTTAGAGACAATGTTATTCCCAAAAGTTGCTGAACTGACTGTTGTGAGTCATTTATTCTCAGCAAGTAACAGTCACTTATTCTGAGGCTCATTTAGGTTCTGAAACACCTCGTTCTCATTTTGTGTCATATACCCCAATATACTGTATATTTACAAATGTTTATTAGTAGTAACAAAAAAGTAACCATTACACTGTTAATGTAACTTGTTGAATTCTGAACAAAAGCAACAATTAAATATGTTACTTTTCATGATCACATGTTCATGTTAGTATAGTATACACCATTACACCTGAGAATGAACACTGGCCACAACCCGTGGAGGAGGCATCCGTTCTGACCACAACATGCTGGGACACCTGTCCTAAAGGAACTCCGTCCTGCAGGAAGGCAGGGTCTGACCACGGGCTGAACCGGCGGCGAAATGCCAATCCGGAGAGTGACGCGGTGCCATGCCCATCTCAGAACTCGATCATGCAAGCAGCGCTAAAGCGGTCTCATATGAAGTAAGCCTGGTGAGACGGGAAGTCATGTTGACTCATGAATCCAGCTCCATGCCGAGAAAACAGATCCTCTGCACTGGGGAGAATTTGCTCTTTTCTCGTTTGGCCTGAAGGCCTAAAGGACTGCAACCTCCACACGAAGGACAACAGCATCCCTGTCCGAGCGGACAGTGGTGTAGTGGACGCCTCTGTACCCCTGCGGGTGCCTGGCGAACTGAATCGCATAGCCGAGGTGTACAAGACATGTGAGGAAGTGCTTGTGTCCATCCAAAAGTTGAGGAAACTTCCACACCCAGAAGCTCACGGTCGGATCGACATTCCGGAGAAAACCTTTCCAACTGTGAGAAATAGCTCTTTTTTCTCCAAGATTGCCCAGGGAGGACCTTTCGTGGCAACTCCGTGCACTCAGTAGGTCTAGCTCCCTGGAATGCAAAAAGCTGATAAAGCCAGCCTTTAAAAAGTCTATCAGCTGGAAGGATCCGCTGACAGCTGCCCAGCTGCTGTCAGAGGTGAGAGAGCAGGAACTCGCAGGAACTCTTTTTAGGATTTCTCCAAACGATTGTCTTCATTTTCTCCAGCTCATACAGCAGCTTCTAAGCGAAAAGCTGCATGTGCACTGCTTCTGTGCACTCTTATACTCACTTAGTGCACCTGGATGCAATCAGTGCACGGCAATGTTCATTGGCCTTTTCTTAAAGCTCAAAGGCGATTGGTCTCTCATGCGAGTTCCCATATGTAACGTTGGAGTGACTCGACTGAAGGGGAACACCCGAGAATGTAACATGTTACTTGCTAGATGTTGTTACTTTTTCATAGGAGAAACAAAAACATGACTTGTTACTTTTCAAATACCAATTTGGTTTCCTATTATTTGTATACTAAACCAGCAATGAAACAAAATGCATTAAGGTCCTTGCATACTGAGATTTTCATATACGTTTTTTTTTTTTCATATGTGTCTATAAGCCTAAACTTCAGACAAACTGGTTCTTCAAATCTGATTTGTTAATTCTGTAACATGCTGCACTTGGTAAAATCAGGTTAGTAAATGTCATTAATTATTTAAAACACATTAAGTAATTTGCATAAAAGTAATTGTCTACCATTACATATCAAAAACGTCCTAATCTGAAACAGACAACAAAAACCCTTCCTTTCCCCACACATGCAAATTCACCGACTACAGCTGATGTTGAGTCTGCTAGCAACAATGATGACTCTGGCCTGTGACATAACATGCACACACACTGAAAACATACACACACTCTTGCACGTTTTCCCGAAAGTGAGTCAGCAGGCTTTCACTGTTTCCAAGAACAATATCAGAGCCCTGAAAACAAAGGCAGCAGAAGCCACAAAACAGAGTCAGGTCACTGGCAGCTCAGACCGGGTGTAACTGTGTGTAAAGGACAACATGTCTTGTGCAATAATGCAAGGAAAATGAGAATTTTTGGTGGTACGTCTGGGTGTACCGTGACCGTGTTTTTATCCAACACTCCCGCAGGAATTGAGATTTCTCTCTGATACTCAGCCAAGCTAGACACATTCAACTGGGTTTCTATCACTGCTAGCTCTCTCGTAGACGCATATGTATGTTCATCTGTTTATCTGACTGTGGTAACACTGTTTATCTTGGCCAAGTGCCGCCAAAATGCTGCTATCCACAATGAAAATAACATTACTGTTGGTGCATGTCAATGCATTGGCTGTATGTTAACGACCGCCTCCACCGCCTTATTGTTTTCACACTATTCATGCCTTCTGAGTGAATCTAATCCCTACATAACAACCAACCCGTACCTTCGCATGACTAGTGATGAAGTTTTAATTCATTTCCGTCTCTTTTGTGACCTTGCTCATGAATAGCGTGCAGCTGTAAGCGTTACGTCATTCTCTGACAGGTTTGCCTCGGTCTATAGAAGTTATTAGCATAAAGCTAAACACAAACGCTGCATGTCACGACACTCATGTTCTGTCACATCCTTTACAGTTGGCTTCTGAAAATATTTTCCAGGAACGGTCCTGGGTTAAATACAACCTAAACGCTAAAGTGTCAATTTAGGAAAATTATTTGACTCCGTTTGTAAAAGTTAAAGATGTGTTTACTGTAAAGCACATAAAATGGAAGTCGACAAGCAATTTGTCATTAAAGATGTCAAACTAAATTTTTAGAATAGTTATTCAAAATAGGGCTGCAACTAATGACTATTTCAATAGTCGACTAGTCATCGACTACCTTGACGACTAATCGACTAGTCATTATGATATAAAAAGTAAAAATAAATATGGCTTTGTATCTTTTGTATATTTAATATATTTTGTTTTTAGTATTTTCCTTCCATTAACAAGATGAAACACAAAAAAATTAGAAGACATAACATTTATTGCTTCCAAGTGCATTTTCTGCATAGCAAATATTGCAGTAAACAAAAGAGTTGCAATCAGAAATAAAATAAGGGATGTTTTAACATAGTTTCGGGAAGAGTGCGCTGAATGCCCATCGCAGCTGATTCATTATTACACATGCCAGTTTCTAATTACTAATTCCATTTATCCGCCTCAGCCTAAAACCCGGCGTCTCCCTACACTCAGCATCTAGTTTTGCATTTCCCCTCCATCCTCCCTTTCTCTGCCGTTTTTCTTTTTTCGCACTTTCTAAGGGGCGATCGGGACCGAGCTGCGCTCCGAGCTCTGCCCTCGCTAAGGTTACAAGCAGCAGGGCTCGGGACCCACTGAGCTCTTGGCTCGCCCCGGACAGCACGCCAAATTTGATTATTATTATTATTATTGTTAAACGAAATGAAGAAGTGCGAATTCGTGAAACACTGTTCCATAAGGCCACATTTACACATAGCCGAGTATTTAGAGAACCAAATATTTCCTCCCCTCTGTTTTCAATAATAACATTGTGCACACAACATCGTTTTCAAAAAAACTTGTCATTTGTATCAACCCGCATAAATATGCCGTCGAGCGCCATAATAACTATGCCAAACCTATTTAAATAGGGCGCTCACATGACGTTAAGCATTTTCTGGCGCATAATGTGACGTTTGAGAACCTAAAACCCTGTTTCTTCCAGCTGACACGATAACACATAACTGGCGTTATCAGAAATCTCCACTTTGGAGTTTTAAGAAATAATAGTTTTCTGTGCTTAAAACGGCAGTTTCATGTAAATGAGAGGCCAAACCGCAGGGAAATATCTGCGTTTTCCCTTTGTGTCTAAAGGGGCCTAAAGTGCATTGCATGAAGGGCTGGGCGATATGTATCGCGATAGGCACGTGATCGATATCAATAAAAAATGCATCCATACATACATACCTCCAACCATACATTTGTTTCTATACCCGTCCATCCATCCATCCATACCTTCAACCATCCATCTGTTTCTACACCCGTTCATCCATCTAGCCATCCATACCTACATACATTTAACTGTCCAACCATCTGTCATCCAGTCAGTCATCCATCCATCATTTGTCCATCCATCCAGGCATCCATCTATCAAAACATTTTAATTTTCCAAACCTTTGAAGGTTATTTAGGTTTTCTTCTATACAGCTCTGTATCTGAACACTCTTAGTACAAACGTGCAAATCTAATGCGTGCAAATCAAAATCTAACGGTGTACAACTTTAAGTGATTGTGTGATTAGAAGCAGTCTAAAAACACTTCCATTATCTGCCCACTGCTGAGCACATGCTACTATGAATGGTGAATAATGCCTCAAACTTTTAGTCAGTTCTGTAATCACTCTCCAGACAAGATGTAGATCCAAAGGCAAGGACATACTGGGAATGAACACTATCTTAGCCGAGCCAAAACCAAGGCTTAGTTATGTATTCATAACTGCATTATGCTTGTGTGTGTGTGTGTGTGTGTGTGTATGAGAAATAGAGAGAGAGAGAGAGAGAGAGAAAGAGAACCACACGCTCTGATCCTCAGTGGAGCCCAGAGTCTTGCTTCTCATGCCAAACTGGCTCATGGGAGTCATTCTGAACAATGTGCGGAGAGCTACAATGCCAGCGAGTGATTTCTCTGCCTCTGTGCTGCTTTTGAAGAATCATATTCTACGTAATTTTGTACATACTTAAAGTGATAGTTCACCCAAAGATGAAAATTCTGTCATCATTTACACATTAAAATAAAAATACAAATTTTTAGAACGCAATATTAGGCATAGGGGATTTGAATTTTAGCAATGGCTTGAAGACATGTTTCTTAGAAACATGGGGCTTTTCACCTCAAAAGATGTAAAAGAAACGAACACATTTAAACCAGATATGTTAGCACTCAGGACTCTCTTCAAAATGTTGCTCCGTCATGACAATAGTTGACTTGAAAGACAAAACTGACAGTTTACGTTAACGCCCGCTGCACTTAGCTAGGCAAATCTGAGAATGTGACACCTTAAGTCACATTATGCATTGTGATCTTACAGATACGGTGACTGGGTTCATGAAATTGAGAATGTCTCAATTTCCATAATAGTTCCCTCCTCTCCAACGAGAGAAAGCGAATTAACAAGATTAAAAACGCGGATGATCTAACTCATCTCAAAGCATTCTATATACAGTATTAACAACTGATATCCAGCTGTCCTCCTCCACTTGGATAAAATAGAGTCCACATGTCTGCCCAATCAAATTAAACAAAACTCTGCATCTTCCTTCATATTGGATTATGACAGTGGCCTGTTTCTGTCCATTGCCCACTATAAATACACACACACAACACTATTTTAGTTGTGTTTATACTGTCCGTTATGTATGAATTTTGGTTTCCAGAAACATATCCAAGTTACATTTCAAAGTATTTGCGCCTAAGTTTGAGAAACCAGCAAAAGGAGAGAGAAAAAGAGAAGCAAAAACCCAGTTAACGTCATGTTTTGTGGACAAACTCCCTGGGGTGCTGTGCAACCACATTTGATGATTCTAATAGAGTATTAATGGTCTGGAATAAAAAGGACTACATGGTGGTTGTAGTCGTTTTGTTTTTTCTCCCCTCTTCTCCTTTTCTTTTGATCTTTACTGTTTTCCTAATCGTGAGAGAGAGTTGACTCAATATTTGCAGGAGTTCCTGGGGGCTCAACAACAAACACAACAGACTAAAAGATGTAGTAGAAAACATTATTTAAAACTCTTTTGTAACTACATAGATCTAATATAGGCATATTCTATAGAATTTATGAGAGAAAGCTTCCCATAAATTATACAAATGACTTAAGTGGAATTCTAATGAATTCCAAGGAAGTTAACTGAACCGACCCAGTTTTGTTAATCATATTCTGTGGAAAAACTGAGATACATTTTTGTTCACTTAAAATAGGTCATCATTTATGGATGATTTGGAATCAAAATGTCAAATTAGTCACAATTTGTACTTCTACAATCATTTTATGATGTTTTGAAAGCAACTTTTTTCCAGTAAAAAAAAATGTTCCTAAATTAAGTGAATTTATGCTTAAAATGAGCAAAAAAATAAATAAAATAAATAAAATAATAATATATAAATAACTAAATATATATATATATATATATATTGCATTGGGTGGGTTAAAAAAAATTAACTTAATTTAGTTTTTTTTTTTCTTTACTCCACTGGAAGACTTTTTGGTTTAACTATTCCTTTAATTCCAAATTTAACTGAAGATAAACCAATGAGAAAGTGAACTTCAGCGGGACGCCAGATGCTTGTGTTGTGGGAAACTCCGAGGCCTCTAGGGAAACTTTGTGAAGTTACAGCATGTCATCACATCGGCCAAAATGAGACCAAATAAAGCAACAAGAAACAAAAAAAGACTGTTTGTATGTTTGTGTGTGAGAGCGATCCATCAGCGGACGCCTCATTACGCACTAAATTCACCAACAGCTCCAGAAGGGTGTGAAAGTGAATGAGCCAGACATAGAGAGAGACAGAAATCCCCAGTTTAGTTTCATGGATGAGCTGTGACATTAGTAAGTGTCTCAGATATCTCTGGAAGATCCCATATGATTACAGCACACAGATGTATGTGTATATGCATCTTATAGAGTATATGGGAATCACTGCATGACCGTTCTCCGGTTTCATATTCAAAAATCCAGCATATCACTGCATGAATCAAAGAATTAAGCTCAACGCACACATTGCTGAAATGCAAAAGCGGCCCAAGCGTTCACCTCTGATTCTTTGCTGTATCGTATTGCACATAACACATCATCAGGAGAATCAGTGCAAAAAGACTGACAGGAAGTGGACATACAGACAGAGGCTAATGCATTTATAATAAGGGGTTATTCTGGTGCCACGACCGCAGAAGGAATGACAGAATCGGAAAAAGAGAAACAGAGCTTTAAATGTAAAGCTAAAGAGAGAGCAAATGTTTCTGAGAATGCACAGATAACTGGATTTTTTTCTGGAGTGTGAATTGAGCATGTAGATGTTCTAATAGTTGTAGTTGTAATAGCTCTAAAAAGAAATGATTTAGTGAAAAGTTAAATGAAACCTGAACTATGCTTGTACACAGTCTTAAAGGCAAAGTACGTTTTTGACAAACGCTATTCCTGGACTTCATTGGCTTGTCTTCCACTTTCTCTCTTTCTGTGCTTTTATCTAGAGCTGTAAAATCATAAGGAGTAGAAAATCCTCCTCCTCTTGACTGGAGTTTGACACTTGACACTGTTATTCAGACCACAGATAAGGTGAAGAGGGGTCTGCTGATAAGAGACGGTCGTCGGTGGGCTAGCTAGAGCATGCTTACAACACAGAGACTCTTACAGAAGGGCTATAATTTAGGACAAAGCCTGTGTGTCTAAAATCAGAGATTATTATACAGAGAAGGGTCCAGAAATGGGTCATATTTCAACCCAAAATTTAAATACTTTTATTTAGGAATTTAAGAGGAAAACACTTTATTTCTTTATTTCTTTATTTATTTATTTGCTGGAGTGTGACATTTTTTTAATGAAAATCAAGCATTTAATATACAATGTATTTTTATTTGTATTTAATAATAATTATTATTATAATTATATATTTTTATTATTATTAGTATTATTATTATTATAAGTAATAGTGACATAATATAATAATATTATAAATTATAATAATATTTACTGATACTATTACTAATTATTATTATAAATAACAATATATTATATCATATTATATACAGCACTTATATCATATTATATGTGATATTATAATATAATAATACAATAATAATAATACAAGTTTCAAACAATAATTGCTATTACTACTAATAACATCAAAAATGACGAACAATCATATATTATTATAGTCACAATAATGCATATTAGTAATAATAAGCATTGTGATATTCAAAATGCTTTAGTAATGTTGATAATAATGAGTTTTATTATAATATAACATTAATAACAAATTCTTAATAAAAAATCACTAATTATTATTATGTTATTACAAAAACAACAACTACTACTACTACTACTATTGTTTTTAGTTATTTTAATTAAAAAAATAAATAAATAAAATAAAAACATCACAACAGTAGCATCAACATAAACTGTGCTTGTCATGAATATAATAGCGCAATGCAAAAAAGCTTAATAGTCTAAAATAGGCTTCATATTTTACAGTATATGTGTCGTGGGACTCACCGTACAATGATCTGCAGGCCATAGCAGTGTAAAGTAATCTAAGCACATGTGTGTGTGTGTGTATGGAAAGGCCAATCCACTCGTGTGGTCTGGCATCTGTTTGAGTGGAAACAAGTCAGTTTGAACCTCATAGCTGTGGAATCATCTGGAAGGATCTCAGACATCCTGCACAGGAGCTTTTGAGACACACATTTAGCCTTCGGACCGATTACAGACATAAAACCAACAACAGCAACAGGCCCAGAGTCACATTCAATCAGGAAAGAGTTAAATTCACCCTAGACAGGAACGTGGGTCAAAAAAATGGGCACGTAGACACGCATACACGCAAAACACGGGGTCAAGGTGAGAGAAAGCGTGTCCGATCTCATAGGCTGAACAAACAGCTCTGCAGATAATCCGACAACAGAGGAAAGACTGAAAGAGAGAAAAAAACAGGAATGTTAAAAACGCATGTTATTGTGGCTCAGACTAGCAGGCAGCCAGTGTTTATTCATATGGACTGATTCCTGAGAGCAGGACTTCAGTCTCAGCATGGTCAAGAATTTACACTGCCTGTCAAAGTCGTGACTGACCGCAGACTGTCCAGTCGCAGATCTGCTGACCACAAATCAACGAAGCCCCAAGAGACGAGGCTCTGCCCACAATCTGTGATGTCATGCACAATCATTTTTATAGATACATTTTTATCTTTTATATCGCAGCAGGAGAAAGACAGAGATGCCATATATAATACTAGGGATGCACCGATAGCGATCGGCCGATATGTTTGCGCGTTTTGTCGGTAAAAGCGGTTCTGTAATCAGCA
>JAUCMS010000030.1:2767773-2780135 GCA_032357445.1 Enteromius radiatus | reverse complement strand
GAATACTATTGTAATATTGCACTGTAAAGCAAAATATTTATATTTTTAATAATTATTATTTAATAACAATAACAATAATTATATTATTGATTATTTAATTACAATATTTATTTATTCAAATTTAAAGGTCAAACCAAACCATCCAACTTTTATTTTGATAAATTCCAGGAGAGAGTCCTTAAAGTTTCTTCACTCTGAAACACACAGTCATATGTTTATTTAACTAAATTTGAATCTGATTTTGATAATCACACCAAAACATATTGTGATTTATTTTGAATGATCTTACTGAATACCATTCACTTTATGTATATTTTGCACGTTTTGATTGAACTGATAATGCATGAAAAATGTGTCTGGATTTTTTTTTTTTTTTTTATAATGACATTGTAACTAAATCTTTTGCATGGTTCTGTATCCTATCCACCCAGTTCTGCTGGAATTACTGGCAAAAGTAAAAAAAAACTACTTTTAAAATGAAAAAAAGAAAGTCGGGTTTGACGAATTACCATAATTATGATGTCATGTTTAAAGCAGACTGACACAAACAAAAGATCCCAATCTATTTGATAAATGACGAAATCCATCTGTCTGACCTGTAATGACCCACAGGTACTGGCGACTAGTGCTGGATGAAGTGCATTAGTGACCTTTGACCCCCAAACGACAGGTTAAACATGAATGAATGAATGAATGAATGAATGAAGGCTAAAAAAAACCCAGACACTTGTTTAGTTGTTGAAACAGATCTAACTGTCTGAAGGGAGCTGGGTTACACAAGACCATGTGTTATGAACTTTACTCAGGATCCTCTAAGAGTCTCAGCTGGGCCAGACTTCCTTCTTGACCCCTGAATGGGTCACACAAAGAGACAAACCTTATGAGGAAAGTGTCTGAATCAGATCTCCTAGAGAAAAACAAACTCTCAGTGGCTAAAGAAAGACGGGATGGGGAAGGAAGGAGGGCTGGAAGGACATGCCAGGTTGGGTGTTATTCCATAAACACCACATTCTCCCAAAATGACCCTGAAGATCTGGAGATTCAGACAGCGTGAAGAGACAGAACGTCCTGACAGCAGTGCAGAGGCTTTTCTGATTTTGTAAACACCCATTCTTTAATCAACTACTCACAGTTTACATGTTCACAAACAAATAAATTAATAAAGTATCAAAGCTCTTCTAAAATATTGCTTTCTACCCTGTCTATACTGATCATTATGTATGATCATAAATGCCATCTCCAGGTCTTCTTAAAGAGAACATTATGGGCTTTTCTACAACCCATTTGACCACCACAAGATTTTTTTTATGTATTTTTAATTTTTTTTTTTATTCTATTTCTATTTTTGTTTTTATACTGTGTTAATATTGAACAAAGTAATTATAATATATGTTTTAATATATATATATATATATATATATTTTTTTTTTTTTTTTTTTTTATAAAACTATTCAATGAAACAATTACAATAAAATAGAAAAAATAATACAAAATATAAAACAACAACAAGATGATGTTATTATTATTTTTGTTGTTGATAGTATTACTAATATATAAAATATTTTAAATAAACTACATAATACAAACTACACAAAATTACAAGAAACTAGCTAGATATAATGATGACAATATATAACACATTTTTATTTATTCAAATGTGCATATTTATTATTTGCAAAAGTTGTAGCATCAATAAATATATTTTAAATATTTAACATGAATATAAACCTTAAAATCAATATATATATATATATATATATATATATATATATAATTAAATAATTAAGTATTATTAAAACACTAATTATTAAAAAAAATAAATTAAATAATTAAAACAAACAAACAAAAAACACTCAAAATAGGAGAGAGAAAAATCTCTTTTACTGTTGCAGGCCCATTTGGGCTGTATTACTCATGTGATGCAAATCAGAAAATACACAAAGCAATCTAACCTTACTGAACTCATTATGCCACACAAACTAAGTACAACATCCAACATCAACAGACGCTATGCCTGGATCTATCATGGATCACAGACACCAGGCTTGTTTCACTTTCACATGTGCAGGAATGACAGAATCTGTTCTTATGCAACATGGAAAGGATGTTTTCAGTAACAAGAATCATGTTTTCCCAATGTCATGTGCTGTGAGGAGCACACACCCCTGCTGTCCTCCACTAGATAAACCAACTACTTTCACCACAATCTCCAAAGTGACTCACAGCCCTGCAGTAGCTGTGTTTTGGAAAATATTTGCTGCCTTCCAGCTAGTCTAGGATGGTTATTAGCTACAATGATATCTAAAAAACAGGTTTGATGAAGATGGTCTAGCTTAAAGCCAAACAACCACAAGTTCCACCTCAGAGTAGCAAGAGAGTTTATCAAGTGGATGAATCACTTCATATCGGGTTCAAGTTTTTGGTCACAAGTCCAGATCTTTAAACACCAGACGCGCGCGCTGGAGAGGAGACAAGAACGCGCACGAGTAAACAAGTATTTGTAATATTAAATAACTCTTTAAGGACTGTTAGTATGATGCGTCCAAGCGTTCAAATATCTGGACTGGTGACCCAAAGACCGCAAGTGCGATCGATCACCATCACGCATGACTAAACCATGAGATGAAGTCTTCATCACTTTTATGGATAGAAAAGACACTCCTGGAGCGGGTTGGTACTCACGCACTGCCTCCTGTTTGGGGTCGAGCGCGCCAGTGGTTTCCTGGATCCTGCTCATCTTCTCCCGGAGCACACAGACGCGCCGGTTCGTGGACAGCAGCTCATGCTCCAGCTCCTGGAAGAGCGAGCAGGCGTGTTTGGCCAGATCCGACAGCTGGCGCAGGGTCCGGGACAGAGCCACATTGCTGAAGGCGCACAGGTCCTGGAGCAGGAGACCCTCCTCATCCGCGTCCGCGCGTCTGCACAGCCACTGGGGCTCCACGATCCGCTTGGCAAATGGCATTTTGTCATGTAGTGTTTCAGTATAAAATCCACCTTTGGAGTAAAACGCAAACAGGTTCCATGTAAAAAGCAGGTTCCTCCTCCTCCACCACCTCCTGCGTTAGTCCAGGGTCTCTCGCGGCTCGTCCTCCATCCTCCGCCGGACACACACACACGCTGAACCGCACTGAGATCCGCCTCTGCCGCTCTGATCCCTCTTCCACTCACTGGCGTGTTTTTCTACGCTTTAAACTCCGAATGCTTTTAAGGAAAAGCGGAGCGAAAACCTGGAGCGGAGAGCGGCAGTTGGTGGATCCGGAGCGACCGCTATCCTTTCACGAGACAGACAGATGTTATTCGAAGTCCATTTAAAAAACAAAAGCGTCTGCTAAATGACTACATGTAAATGGAAATTTATGGTAAATACCCTAGTTGGATAGAGAAAAGGATTTTAATAAAAGTTCAATGTAAATTATGTAAAATAAAACGTTTTGATGTACACAGCAGTGCCATGTTAGTATTAGGCTATTTATTTACTATTGTAGCATTAATTAATATGTTGAATTAAGTTGTATTTTATTACATTTTTTACCGTTTTTAATTACATTAATTACATGTGGCATCATTTTTATTAGTTCTGGCTTTTTATATTTTCAAATTAAAGTCATAACATTTTGAAACTACAGTCGTAATATTTTGAAAATGAAGTCTTAAAATATATACATTGTTTAAAATAATAAAAAAAAACTTTATTCTCACATTGCCATGACTTTTATATATTTTATATTTTATGCGGCACTAAAACAGGCACCAATTATTAAATGTTATTATTATGCTATTATTATTAATAATAATAATATTAAGTTTAAGATATTTAGAATAAGAATATTAAGTTTTTTATTAATATTTTTTTTTTTACATTTTATACATTTATACATTTTATACATTTTTTACATATTATAGAGGGAAAAGAATAAAAGAAAAAAAAAACTGCTACTTTTAATATTGCATTTTTCTTCAATGCATTTTTTTTTTTTTTGGTTTAGCCCAGAAACTAGATCAAAGCATAATTGCTGCATCCCCTGTTAATTTCAGCCTGGCCTGCTTTTTAATAATTTTTTTTGTTTTAAAATTTAAATATTAAACAGTAAAATAAGCATGAATAACTAATGAACTATTAAACAAAACGATAACGCAAAGGAATCTGTAAAAGCAAAAATATAGGAGATATTAAAAATATCAAATCACTGTTTTGGTGCACAGAAACTGTAAATAATTGTCTAAAATAAAAAAATAAAAAAACATTCTAAAAGATGTGGCAACCTGCCCCGACATGACAACTTGTCCAGGTTATCCTACAGAGTAGAGCAGAATAGAACAGAACAGAATGCATTCTGATGCTTGTGTAAAGCTAAACCTACAATGTAGCAAACAATAACTGAACTTTTAGTGCACTAATGTTGCTCTTTGCAGACTGTGGGTGTGTGAAACATTAGTAATGTGTTTCCACACTTCAGTCTATAGAGGTTTGCGTGTGTGTGTGTGTGTGTGTGTGAGTGAGAGAGATTCCTGTGGGGACGCGTCACTGAGAGAGTCTCATTCACATTTGCTGAGTGAGGATTTCACTAAAGCCTGATAAGAGCCAGAGAGCTCGCGTCCCTAAAGCCCTTCCTACTGCGCCACTCACACTCACACACACACAGAACACTGCAGAGTCAAAATCATTGAAATCAGAGTGAATTTTGTGAGTTTATTGGGTAGTATTACAGAGTTGACGGTATAATAAATATTCAGCATCATGCAGATGAGGAGCCGCCGGTCTGTTGTTTCATCAGATGCTGTAGATCCCTCTAGTGGCAGATCCATCACAGCCTTCTGCTCGGGACACTACTCTACTGTCAGAGAGAGAAAATATCCTGGGTCAGTCTGGGGCCAGGAACATGATATGTCCAAGATTACTTACAATACGTCAGGATAAAATATTCTAACTTAATTAAAGTACAGTGCAGAGGCAATTTGGCTGTTTTTTTTTTTTTTTAATTCCCTGTTTGTTTCATAAAGTAACCTCAACCACAAAATTCAGAATAAATTGCTGATCATACTGTTTCAAAACTGTCAAAACTATATATGTGTGTGTACATGCACACATTATTAAATATCATGTAAATAAAAAGTGAAATTATTAATTGCTAACTTATTAATTAATGCTGTCAAGTGCATCCAAATAAAAATTTTTAGTTTCCATAATGCATGTGTATGCACTGTGTATATATATTTTTTTTGTATATTTAAACACACAAATATGCATGTATATATTGAAGAAAAATATGTGACATTTATATATTAAATATATTTATATATTATATCATTTGAATATGTTGAATATGTCAAATGAATAGAAATATGTACATGTAAATATTTTCAAAATATATGCTGTGTGTATTTATATATACATAATAAATACACACAATACGCATGCATGCGATTAATCGCCCATAATCGTTTGAGAGCACTACATTTAATATAACCTTTTTGTAAACAACTTTTATTGAACTTTTTATATATTTTTTTTTAATTTTATAACAGCAATATTAGACAAAAAGCAACTGTGCAAATTAAAAAAAAATGTTAATTAAAATATTAAATATAATTTTATAATCTAAATATATCATCTTAACTTTTTATTTCAATTACGTATTTTATTATCACTGTTTAATTCACTAACTATAAATTAATTTATTATTAATACATTTTTTTATACACAGTTGCATTTATTATTTGTAGTGTGAATCAAGCATCTAAATACATTTTAGGCTCATGAAGGTCAGCTTCAGCTCATTTGAATTATGCATTCATACTAAATATCTAACCACGCAGAGGAAACAAACATATGCATCAACACAGACGGATCTGGGTCACATGACTGTTTGGCTTCATTCTGTCAGAATACAAATCCATAACCAGCCTTGAATGAGTTCAAATTCAGTTCAGCTCTGTGTCTCTTTCTAGCTCCATCTCTGTATTTTCTGTCTGCCTGTTTTCATCATTTATTATTGATGCTCTTTTTTTCTGTGAACAATGTAAAACAAAATCTGCTGGATGTATCTGAATGAGTTTTCTGGCGGTGAGAAGACAGGGTTAAGTGTCTCTAGCAGTCACAGATGAGATGCGTTTTTAGCGGAGAGACATATTTAGACAAACATACACATGGACTCTCACACACGCTAACAGACGGATATAGAAACACACTCACTGGTGGCAGCTGTGCCGCTCTCACAAAGACACGACGGCGTGGAGGTCAGAGGTCAAGCTGAGACTCCCACTCTCTCCGTGTCCCCAAAATAACCGTTGTCCTGGATCTCTCTCACAAGTCAGATCTGCTCAAGTTCACACAGGTGTTCAGTCACAGGTGTAATTCAACAGTTCACAACACACCACTTTTCTTACTCCTTAAAATAAATCTCATGATAGTATTATTTTATATTTATTAACCTAGCATAATGTTTTTATAAAAATATATCGTTAAATATATATATATATATATATATATATTAATATTATTAATAATTTGTATTCATTCATTCATTGCCATCTAACACAATGATATTGCCCCATGAAGTGATTTAAGTGTCAGATACTCTGTGGACTGTTCCAGACCAGCAGGACGTGAGGCCCAGGATGCGCTCTATGTCATATGTTTGTATAAGCATGTCAGTCTCTATTGTGCTGTTGTTTGGCCTTCATTCCACAGCCGATCTGCTGCAGCTTGTGATGGACAGAACAATGACGCACTATCAGTCAGTGAGGTCAGATGCAGTGTTCACATGATTACCCTCTCCACAGCATACATAGGTACACCACTACAATGTGTTTGGATCAGTTACTGGAATTCTGTTGTTTATCTGGACTGACATGTGATGATTTGATTATTGTTATCAGGATCATTTGGAATCTGAACAAACAGAATTCTGCATTCAAATGCCTGACTGAAATGATAAATAAGAATCAAATAAGGATTTCTGTTTATGGAAAATGTATATTTTTAGGATTTCCCTTGCATTCCTTTAGGAATAGCATTAAATGCTTGTTTATGAAGTATTTTGGCAAATTTGATGATGTTTTTTATTAGAAATGGGAGCATCTGTCCATTATGCATTAAACTTTTTTTTGTATGTTGACTATTTTACTAATAATTAGCACAATCAAAATGACATACAGAGAATTTACTTGGAAAAACAGACAATTCAGTTTTTAACAATTTTTAAAAATCATGTTTTTTCATTGTATATTCAATTAATCTCAGTCAAACTGCAGTTGAGGTATTTTGGCACAATTGTTTAACAAAAAAAAATGAAAATAAAATAAATATAGCTTACTAACACAACAATAATACACTAAAAACGTGATAACATAATAAAAAGCATGGTTCCCCTTCAGTCGTTTCACTACGACGTTACATATGGGAACTCGCATGAGAGACCAATCACCTCTGAGCCTTACTAAAAAGGCCAATGAAATTTGGCATGCGCTGATCACAAAAGTACACTTTCTTGACGCTGACATGGGCTGCCTGGAGATGGTGGAGATTGCTTTTCGGGGGACGACTACATCGGCCTGGAGATTCTATGTGCTCAGCCGCCTATTCACAGAAAGAGCAATTTTCTCCACCTCTGGGCCCAGTGCCCCGAGGTCCCTTCCTGAGCGATGCCTTGCCACCTCAGATCTGGACCCTGAGCCCTGTATCGCCAGCGCGGAAACCAGGGAAGAAGTTAAGCACTGCCCAGTGCAGTCAGACTTTTCTCCAGGACGTTCATGCTTCTAGAATCAGTCCCCTTCCCCGTTCCCTCCCAGGCTGCCCCACTATCGTCACGGCAGTCAATGTCCCTCAAAGCCCCCTAGCGACCAGGCTGGGAGCCTGCCGAGAGCTTCCTAGCCCCTCGCGGTGGCTGATTCGGACGGTATGCCTCAGCTATGCTATTCAGTTGGCCAGGCGGCCGCCCAGGTACGGTGGCGTCCTCTTCACCACTGTCCACTCGGATATTGCAGTCCTACTGGCAAATTATCTAATTGAGCCTTTCCCTCCAGCCAAGATGAGGTCAGGGTTCTACAGTCCCTACTTCATCGTGCCCAAAAAGAGTGGTGCGTTAAGACCCATCCTGGACCTTCAAGCTCTGAACCGGTCCTTTCTCAGGCTGCCGTTCAAGATGCTCTCCCTGAAGCGCATCCTAACATGCATTTGGTACCAGGATTGGTTTGCAGCCATCGACCTGAAGGACGCATACTTTCACGTCTCGATCTTACCTTGACACAGACCCCTCCTGCGGTTTGCTTTTGAGGGATGAGCATATCAGTACAAGGTGCTTCCATTCTCCCCGTGTCTTTACGAAGGTCACGGAAGGTGCCCTATCTCCCCTCTGGCGGATGGGCATTCACATTCTCAACTATCTTGAGAACTGGCTCATCGTAGCTCACTCGCAGGATCTGTTGTGCGAACACAGGGACCTGGTGCTTTGGCACCTCAGCCATCTGGGCCTTTGGGTCAACAGAGAAAAGAGCAAACTCTCCCCAGTGCAGAGGATCTTTTTTTTCGGCATGGAGCTTCGCCGGCAGGGATGTACTGGCACACAGCTGGCCTCCGGAGCTCAAGTACGCCTTCCCCCAAGTGAGCCTCCTTGCACAGACCCTGTGCAAGATCAGGTCTTTTGGTAGCGACGTATTGGCTCTCCCGGATCTGGTTTGCCGATCTCGTCTCCCTCATGGAAGCCCCTCTCAGGAAGATCCCCTTGAGGAAGGACCTTCTTTCTCAGGGAATGGGCACAATCTGGCAAACCTGCACATCTGGCTCCTGGACGGGATGCGTCAGACCTCCCCGGCCTATCACAGGCTGTGATAAGTACTATCACTCAGTCTAGAGCTCCCTCTACAAGGCAGGCCTACGCACTGAGGTGGGGTTGACCCCCCTAGACCGCACCTCGTACCCTCTGTCAGCATGGGGGTCTCTGTATAACGTAGCCTCAGGGTCGTGGCCTTTTCCATGGGTCTGTTCCCATATGTAACGTCGTAGTGAAACGACTGAGGGGAACGTCTTGGTTCCCTGAAGGAGGGAACGGAGATGTTACATCCCCTGCCACGACTCTGGGTCGTGCTGTACACTGGGCTGCGGCTCGGCTCTTCAGCGAAAACCTGAATATGCACTGCACCAGCTGCTCATTTATACTCAAGCTGTGATCAGCTGCAAATTTCACTTTTCATTGGCCTTTGTAGTAAGGCTCAGAGGTGATTGGTCTCTCATATGTAACGTCTCCATTCACCCTTTCAGTGAATGAGGGTTACCTTCATAACCAAGACGTTTTTAAATATAAAACTTAGTTATCTGGAGTTATCTGTTATTTGCAAATAAACATTTTATACAGTGCGAGTCAAACATTTAAAATAATGTGGATTTTTAACTTCTTTTTTAGGTTTTGAAAAAAGTGCAACATACAGGATAAAAGGTAATATTGTGAGATATTAATTTAATTTAAAATAATTTAATTTATTATATTTAAAAATGTAATTTATTCCTGTGATGCACAGCTGAATTGTCAGTATCATTAGTCCAGTCTTCAGTGTCACATGATCCTTTAGAAATCATTCTAATATTCTGATTTGCTGCTTAAAAATATTTTTTTTGGTCACTGATATATTCAAAAGTAAGGGGTAAGATTTAAATAATAATAATAATAATAATGATAATAACAAGCTGTTGTTTTGAATTCTCTATTAATCAAATAATTAAGTACAAAAATGGATAGATTGTTTCCAAAATAATAATCAGAAACTATTATTAACTGAACACAAATATGCTAATAGATGATATTACCTGGGAACATAATATTTAGGAGGATCTACTGACAGAAATGCAATATAAAATATATAACAATGTTTTTTAGGGGTGTACAGAGACCTTACACAATGAACTATTATGTTTTTATTAATTAAAGGGTTAGTTCACCCAAAAATGATCATGGCCATTAATTACTTGCCCTTGAGTCGTTCCAAACCCATGAGACCTTCGTTCATCTTCAGAACACAAATGAATATATTTTTGATGATATCAGAGAGCTATCAGACCCTCCATAGATACAACTGAAATGATCCCAGATCCAGAAACCTAGTAAAAACATCAGTAAAACATTCCATGTGACATCAGTGGATCAACTTCAGTTTTGCGATGCTACGAGAATACGTTTTTGCTCAAATAAAACAAAAATAACATAATTTACTACATACACATAATTACATAAATCTCCCGTGATTTACATCTTCAACCATTAAAGACAGTATCTCATTTCATCTCATTGTGTTGCTGTCTATGGAGGGACAGATGGTTCTCTGATGTCATCAAAAATATCTTCATTTGTGTTATTGGTGAGTAATTAATGACAGAATTTTCATATTTGGTTGAACTAATCCTTTAACTTTCTTTTAGGTATTTATATCTACATACACTGCAGGTCCCCTTACATAGAAGTCACCATCATGTTTGTACCATAAACTGTAAAAAAGGTTTGTACAGAATCCCTTTAAGGACAAACTGAGCATGTTTCGTTACTATGTTGTTCATGCGAACACAACACTGGCACACGGATGAACAAATAGCAATAATATTTACATTTAGATTTATTTATATTTAGATTTAGATTTATTGAATAATTAGGTAAATATAATTCCTTAGTTTACCTTTGTAAAGACACTTCATTGCTGGCCATCTCCGCTGTCTCAAGATTACAATTCTGTATCGGTCACCGTAGCTTCTCTAAAGGGAGGGGTGAGCAAGACAAACAGAGCAGGGTCATCTGAGGTCACGACCCATCACTTCACTTACCACACCTGCACAATTGATTCTCTACGGTCCTCATGCTCAAGTAACAGATGAGAAATCCAGAGAGATGAGCTGACGGGAAAAGATTCTATTCAGGTAAACTCTATAATATGCATTCCTTCACCATAATTTCAACAATTTGCAAAAACAAACAATGACAAAAAACTAACCCAAAATGACAAGCAATTATGCAAGACACACCACATCCATCCCAATCTCCCATAATTCCACTGGTTTATTGACACACTTACGGACAGAACATTCCTGAACCACTCTTGCATCAGAACACAGTGCATGAGAAATTCAATCAGTATCAAAAACACACAACATGGCCCACAACAAGCTCGGCCCGCAAAATCACCGATATGATTTGCATAGGAAAGTATTTAGCACACTTTTGAACAAAAAATACAGACATTTATACTTTGTTTTTTTGCAGTCGCTGGTTTTCATTCGATGCATTTTTTTTAAAACAATCAACTTTTTTGACATTTCATAATTACTTTAATTACCCCCAAACATGTTTTTTAGGATAGTAGTAAATGCTTAAGAAATTACGGAAACGTCAGAAATAATAGTTAAGATATGGCAAGCAATAAAAGAAAAACTAAAAACAAAAACGGATGGATGGTTTTTGTAATACAGTACAAGCACAATCAACGGATCGCCCCTCATTGATGTGAGGTTAACGTGGCATTCAACATGTACATCTACATATTCTAATATTCCAGTCATAAACGGTCCTGTACTGTCAAACTACTCACATACAACATGCCGTCAGGACTAGCCGTGTAAAAATAAACGCCTCTTCAGTGTAAATCATCATGCATGAACATGGACACGCTCATATATGGAGTCTCTACAACACGTCCCAGCACACAAAGTAATGATTATTCTAATGTTTATTTGACTTACTTTTCAACAGTGTTCATCACGGGTGAATCACACAAAAACTGTCAAGGGACATTTGTTTTTTTACCCCAAAACCAAAAGAAGAAAATACAGAAATTATGAAAGAATAAATTATATTTCTTAAAGAAAATCAAACTTGTTTTTTTTTTTTTTTTTATTCCCCAAAGTATTATTAATAAATACTGTAATGTAAAACAAATATTACATATTATTATGATCAGGTTATGATTTGTTGTGATGCTATTTAATGATTAAAATTGACTTAACTGTCAAAAGACAACTCTAAATTTGCTGTACTATATAATATATAATATTATAATACTTTTTAACCATTATATATATACAGTGGCGGTTCTACATGAAATTGCGCCCTGGGCGAGACCACCTGTCAGCGCCCCCAACAATGCATATGCTCATACATTTCAAAGCTACTTCCATAACAATGAACGGAAAGACTATACCTGAAAATGTATCTATATATCATGAAGTACAGCCCTCCTCCAGGTATTTCCAACCATTCATTGAGCAGTTTCTATAACATGTATGGCAATATCAACAAGTGACTCCCCTACACATCTCTCTCCATGATGGTAACACTTATACTTTTTTATAACGGCTGCAAATGAACCAAACCCACCCAAACTAA
>JAUCMS010000030.1:2744640-2760228 GCA_032357445.1 Enteromius radiatus | reverse complement strand
GTGATTCAATATTTTACTGAAAATAAAAACTTTTACTATTTTATTCTAACAATTTTATTTTAATAACTTCAAAAACAGAAATTTAATTATTAAAAAATACAAGTTTAAAAACAATTAATTATTGTGCTTAAAATAAAAAATATATAATTTTTACAAAATGTAATAATATAAAGTGTAATAAAACAAAACTAATGTAAAATAAAATTTTGTTTCTTGTTTCTGGAACAACATTTCTGTCAAATCAGCACAGCCCTAAAACTAACCCTAACTTCTACCTCTGAGACAGGACAGAAATATCTCTATACTCTGATTTCAAGAGTTCGCACTTCCTCATAATAAAGTAAAGCAGGTTTGGCGTGCTGTCCTGGGAGCCGGGGGGAACGGCAGGTGCCAAACCCTAGCGCTTAGAACCCTAGCGAGGGTAAGGGTTCGGAGACCGGCTCGATCCTCGGCTGCCCCCCTTGAGGAAAGCGCAAAATGCGAAGGGAGGTAGGTGGGGAAAGGGTTTTTTTTTTTGCAAAAGCGAGATGCGGAAGGAAGCGGGAAGCGGATATTTATAGTGCTTTGGAGGAATTTGATTGGAAGTTTGGAATGAGGAGATTGATTAGCTAATGCAGGTCAGGTGTGGCTAATTCGTACAGCGTTCCTCCTGAAACTATGTTATTGTCAAAACGTTTGCTAATTGATGGAAACAGAAAAACAGAAAATAAGGGCTCAAATAAGATGATGATGATGATAGCGTGGGATGATGTGATTCAAGGTCAAACACAAATCTCTTGGTTCTTGCTCAGAAACATTTCGGCTCAGAGTTTAATTAAGCTCGTGTTCTTCCCCTGAAGGAAACGGAGGGATGTGAGATGTAAACGAGTTACGGAGGCTGTTTTCAGAGACTGTGTTTCCGTGACATATGCCCTGAGCTCGGGATGAAGCTCGGTAATGAACACCTCAGGGCTGCTGTGTTGTCATTATTCAACAAGGGACATAAAAATGAAAAACCCAGATATAATTAATTACAGACTGTTGGGCTAATCCTAAAATGAAATGTTAAGTGTCATCGTTGTAATGGAGAAGTAATATCACATGGTAGGTGAAGTCATGCAGGTAGATATGAGTTTATTCTATAATATTGATATTTATGTATAAATATCAATATTAATTATATTAAAATAATAATTATGCTTTTACAAAGTAATACATAAAAAAAAATTAAGTTAAAACAATTTCAAATACATGTTTAATTTATTTTAGATTTATTTTAATTTTTTTTTTTTTTATTCAATATAATATAAATATATAATATTATAATTATTGCTATTATAATTATAATGCAATAAATTGAAATACTATTTTTTTATATTGTTCTCTCACAATCTTAGATTTATGTTAATAACTACAAAAAATAAATAAATACTTTTTTTTTACTTTCAAAAGTCCAATATTATTAAAATTTTTAAATAAAATGAATTATAGTACATATAAAAGCAAAATAAAATAATTCATATTTATTTCTCTCATCTCACAATCTTGGATTATTTTAGAAATAATAAATGAATAAATAACCTAATAATCTCTCACAATCTTGGATGCACATATAAAAAGTATAAAAGCATACATAAATCTGAAGATAAAACGAGTCCATTATGATAGAATTATTACTATCATTATTATTAAAAATATATATAAAATATATTCTGTTGCTATTATTCTCCTGTATTTTACATTTAGAAATGCATGAAAATCCATACAAAATCAATTATTGAGATACTGGAGATTTATTAGAGATTAAAGAACATCTCTGATGCCTTCAAAATGCGGTCTAGAAAGGCGACTTGCTGGATTTTAGAAACACACTTGTCAGATCGCACCTGATTAAGACACTGTTTCTCTGTCCAATAATGACCTCATGAAACCCATAATTCACACGACTATGACAAATGAATTTCACACAGCGATCACATTTCCTCTCAGCACTTTACAGAAGCCAAGAGTTAAAAGCACAGAGGAGTAAAAAGGCCATAAAGAGGAAGGAAAGCTTGTGGTACGAGACGGTTAAACAGACTTCAGCTAAGTTATGAGTGTTTGATCAGACCAGAATGCCTTCATATAGAGTCAACGGCCATATATTCATATGATATCTTATGTAAGTATCAGCTTTCATAGATGGGACTTGAGTACGGATATTTGCAGGTGCCTGTGCTGTCAAAACAGTGTGTGTGTGTAATGTAAGCTGAGGTAAGAACCACCCGCAGCAATGAGCGCATGGGCTTGTGTAACACTGATGAGAGTGTGTGTGTGTGTGTGTGTGTTTTCACTGGGCTCCTGCGGCTTTATACTCTTATTAAGCTGTGGGAAACTGCCGTCTCTTCCCCGCCTGCAGCCACAGAAACATGAGAACACACACATCATGGACAGTAACACGGCTGAAGAGCTGCAGACATGTTCATACATGCCGAAAAGAGGAAGTTCACACCCTTTAAAGAGGATACATAATTAATAACTGAGAAACGAGAGATGACGGACAGCAGGAAGAGTGTGTGTGTGCACAATTTCAATGTGCCTAACCTTATTAAACAGGCAGATTTCAGTTTTGAGTCTTTTTTTACAAAAAAATGTAACTATATACAGTTGAGTTCATGAGTCTAACTTTGGTTTGAGAAGTCCATTTTCCTGGGAATCACTGTTTTTTGTTTAGAGACGGTGATAGAAAATCCAGAAAATAATTAAGTTAATTATAATGATCAATTCTGCCAAAAAGAAGAGTAGCTACTTCTACGATGACCCAGATTTCAGAGAATTGGTTTATAAAGTCAAAAATGTGTAACTGCGAGCGGTGCCAGCAGGACCACTTGATTTTCTTTTCTCTTCTAAAAGTGGAAACAGCTTACAATACTTGCTCAAGAAGCGAGCGTAACGTAAGGAACGTAAAGTATAGCTTTATATTTTTCTCTGTTGGCACAAGCTCTGCACGTGATGTGGTGGCTTTTTGCTTTTATAAATGAATTTCTGAAAACGACTTTAGCTGTTTATTCTATTTTTATTATGTCATACAATAGTATGTTATCAATTCAAAATTAATTGTAATTTAACATAATCTTGGCTTAACGACTGTCGGTTAAGAAAAATAAAAGAACCGAGAAATGAATGTTCCTATTAATGTTCCTATTTCCAATGGAGTCTAATAAGTTCACCAGAAAAAACAAAAACAAAACAATAATACAACTTCAACTGCTTATGAATAGCTTACACAGGCTGTCTCTCTGTCCTGCTCAGTCCTGTGATGACAACGTGAGGTTTAAAAACTTTACTTTGAAAGTAAAGGGGGACACTAACAGATTTTTAAAGGTGTCCTCAGTGGAAATTACACCCTTGGTTGAGTTCAAAGTTTACATCCCCCTCAGTATATGCAAAATGTTATTTATTATACCAAAATAAGGTATGATACAAAATGCATGTTATTGTTTATTTTATACTAACCTGAAAAGGATATTCCACATAGATGTTAACAGTCCAGAAGAGAAAATAATATTTATAAAGTTTTTTTTTGTTTGGTGAGAGTTGTTCATGAGTCCCTTGTTTGTCCTGAAAAGTTAAACTCTTCTGAAAAATCCTTCAGGTCCCATAAATTCTTTTGTTTTGCAGTATTTTTGTGTATTTGAACCCTTTGAAAATGACTGTATGATTATGTGATTATTATTATCTTTTCACACTGAGGACAACTGAGGGACTCATATAC
This sequence comes from Enteromius radiatus, assembly GCA_032357445.1. Classification (NCBI taxonomy): domain Eukaryota; kingdom Metazoa; phylum Chordata; class Actinopteri; order Cypriniformes; family Cyprinidae; genus Enteromius; species Enteromius radiatus. Next base: position 2,756,495 of record JAUCMS010000030.1, on the reverse strand, counting down.
AACTATTACAGAAGGTTCAAATGCTCTCTGACACTCCAGAAGGAAAAACATGCATTAAGAGCTGGGGTGGGAAAACTTTTGAATTTAAGGATCAGGTTAAATTTATTTACACTTTTTACATATTTTGTCCTCTGGGAAACATATAAATATCTTCTGTAGCTTAGAAACGTAGTACTAAATAATAATAATAATAATAATAAAAAAAATGGCATTTAAGCAAAATAAGAAAAATACACACAGTGGGGCAAAAAAGTATTTAGTCAGCCACCAATTGTGCAAGTTCTCCCACTTAAAAAGAGGTCTGTAATTTTCATCATAGGTATGCCTCAACTATGAGAGATGAAATAAAAAATCCAGAAAATCACATTGTAGGATTTTTAAAGATTTAATAGTAAATTATGGTCGAAAATAAGCATTTGGTCAATAACAAAATTTCATCTCAATACTTGATTATATACCCTTTGTTGGCAATGACAGAGGTCAAAGGTTTTCTGTAAGTCTTCACAAGGTTTCCACACACTGTTGTTGGTATTTTGGCCCAGTCCTCCCTACAGATCTCCTCTAGAGCAGTAATGTTTTGGGGCTGTCGCTGGGCAACACAGACTTCGGACTATGGTGTCCTTTGGATGCAACTTAGCATTATTTCTCCTCCAAACATGACAAGTTTTACCAAAAAGTTCTATTTTGGGTTCATCTGACCATGACATTCTCCCTATCCTCTTCTGGATCATCCAAATGCTCCCTAGCGAACTTCAGATGGGCCTGGACATGTACTGGCTTAAGCAGGGGGACACGTCTGGCACTTCAGGATTTGAGTCTCTGGCGGCGCAATGTGTTACTGATGGTAGCCTTTGTTACTTTCATCCCAGCTCTCTGCAAGTCATTCACTAGGTCCCCCCGTGTGGTTCTGGGATTTTTGCTCACGGATGTCATTCAAACAGATGTCATTAATACAGGTAACGAGTGGAGGACAGGTCTGTGAGAGCCAGTAATCTTGCTTGTTTGTAGGTGACCAAATACTTATTTTACAGAGGAATTTACCAATTAATTTATTAAAAATGTGATTTTCTGGATTTTTTATTCTCATTTCGTCTCTCATAGTTGAGGTATACCTATGATGAAAATTACAGGCCTCTCTCATCTTTTTAAGTGGGAGAACTTGCACAATTGGTGGCTGACTAAATACTTTTTTGCCCCACTGTATATTCTGTTCAATAGTTTTTAAAGCTCTTAATATAGTGTTTTTTAATTAATTATTATAATTTTTAATTTTAGTTTTTATTACAAAATAAAGCCCCCCCTCCCCACATTATTCCAGTTACATTCAAGTCATGCTGATCCAATGCCAGTTTAGTGATCCAACATCTGAATTTAATAAATTGTATGTTTTTTTAGGAGAGCTAGAAATGCATTACTTGTAAGTACGATCAACGTGAACATACTCACCTCCTCTCTAAACCTGCTGAAATCTGCAAAGTTTGGCTGTTGAACGGCCTTCTGGGAACTCTTCTCTGAACCAGGGAGGAAGCTGAAGATCTGAGACATTGAATTAAGACACAAGTTATTGTACAACGCAGTAACAGAAGTGTAAAGTGCAAAAATAAGCTGTGTTGTAAAACACTGATAGAAACCATACACATCAATTACATTCTATATTATTGCACGAAAAATAGATCATTGACCAGTCACAAACCAACATAAGGTCAAGTTGGGTTTCAGAAGATGAAAGCAGGTCAAAAAGCTAATGACAAGCTAGAAGCCGGCAATCATGATTGAAATCACAGATCCCAGGCATCAGGAAACACTGTAAATGAGCAGATGCTGAGCGGGTCACCTGTGTAGCTGGTGGTCGTGGAGGGAGAGCTGGAGGAGGAGGCAACCAGCCACTTTTAGCACCTGAAAAAGAAAAAAAAAAAAACATATTCAGAAACCTTCCCAGCCACTCTAAAACCGCTACTACTAGTAAGGCTGATTATATTCAGCACAACAACATTAATTAATGCAATTTAATTATTGCTAAATAATCATCAATCATCTTTCTTTTTTTTACTTTTATTCAGCAAGATTGCATTTAAAGTGACAGTAAAGATATTTAAGATGTTACAAAAGATTTCTTCTAAATGCATTTCTTTTTAACCTTCCATTCATTAAATTGCCCATATTATATGGGTTATGAAAGGTTCATATTTTGGTTTTGGGAGTTCCACATTTTACAATATATTAAAACAGAAAACTGTTATTTAAAGCTGCAATAATGTTGCACAGTATTCCTGTTTTTACTGTATTTTTGATCAAATACATGCAGCCTACGAGTTTAATGTACTAACATTCAAGTCTAAGACATTTTTTTTATTTTTTATAGTTTGCCTGCCATGAAGCTGAGAATTTAAAGTATGATGAGAATTCAGCAATGGACTCTGTGGTAATAGCCTCAGTGCAAAATTGATTTATGAATATTTTATTCTTTTAAACATTTATATAGTTTAGACTAGACTCAGAATGTGTGTCTCAAATCCTCACCTGTAAACACATTTAAATATTCAGGGATACAGACAGTTACATTAAACCTTTCAAACATAAGAAGGCCATTAGGAAGATTTTCCTTTAAATTAATACAAACTAACTTTCTTGCATGCTTTTTCACAACTGGGACCAGAACTTTATTTGCCATTAGAAAAGACACAACTAAAAACACAAATATAATTTGTTTTCCAATCAAATACTCATCTTATCAAAATTGGTAGCGTATTATTCTTACTTTGTGAACTTGCGGCTTCATACATTTTAAGAATAAACTTTCAATATTTTCTCAGAGAATCCTGTTACTGCATTTGCAAAAGCAACAGTTAAAGTATCCACAGAGTTAGCGGTGCTTCACTGTCAAATACGCAAAAACTCGAGAAAAGCCAATACCGCGTTGAAACTCAAGTCAAATATTTACTTAAATTAAAATGATAGTAATAAATGTAAGATATTTCAATGTCTGTACTTTGTATTCTCAGCATATGAAAGCCTGTATGTGTAAACAGTTAAATACTTGAGGAATGTTGGGATGGGCGAGAACCTTGACCGCTCTGTTGGAAGAGCTTGTTGAGGTCGAGAGAGGAGGCGCGGGAGTGAGTCTTCTGGGGTCGAGGAGGAGGAGTGGGCGGCTCCTCCACCTTCTTCATGGCATCATCTATAGAGGTGCTGGAGAATGACCTGTGGGTAAAACAAACACCCATTTTACACTGTACACCGAGAAATAAATAGCAGTGAGGGATTCTGATGGTACTTTGGTATATACTGTACAGTTATCAAGCACCATAGTATTTACATAAAAAAACAATAAATAATAATAATAATAATAATAATATAACTGTGTTAAACATTTTATAATAATAATAATATAATAATACATTTATTTAAAATAAATTACATTTAAATAAACACTGAATCTTGTGTTAAATACGTTAATTAGTATTAATTCATAATTACTCAATTCATAAAATACATAAATTACTGTTTAAAAGTAAAAGTGAAAGAACAGTCTTATGCTCATGATGCGTTTTTTGATCAAAATACAGTAAAATTGTCACATTTAAAAGAACTGCTTCTAATTAAACATATTTTTAAATTTTTTTTTTTATTCCAGTGATACAATGCTGAATTCTGAGCATAATTTTTCCAGTCTTCAGTGTCATACGGTCCTTCAGAAGTTAAATATCAATCTTTTGTTTAAATTTTATGTGTTTCCGGGTTGAATAAAAGTATGAATTTATAAAAAAAAATAAATAAATAAACACACCATTGTGAGTTTAAAAAGGTTTTACCTGGGCCGTGTTCTTGACTTCATGTTGGCATCAAGCTCTTGTGGAGAATCTGTAAAACATTGTATGTTATTATACAGTTACACAGTAAAATTATTATTTCTTCAATAAAACTCTTAAGAGAACTCTTATTTATTTAATTTAAAAGCCAAACAAAGGTATCGTTCCTCACTAAGAACACCCAAAAAATGAAACAAGCTTCCTTTTTTGTATTTACCTGTCATCTACAAGAGAACAAAGTCACAAGCTGAAGTTTTAAGCCGGTCCTAAACTGAACTGCATGAAACACTGCATGAATCGTAACACTAAAACACCAAACACACTCGAGAGCATCGATACTATTCAAACAACAGGCCTTGAACATCTACAGCTGCCGTTAACACCTCAAACGGGCCTCTGTCTGCTATCCCATCATGCACTGGGGCACTGACGAAAAAACTCAGTTTCAACTTGGATTCTCTTTTCTACCAAAGCTGAGGAAAAAGCATTTCACAAGAGCCATATTGGAAGCAATGCTGCGTTCAAACTGAAGTAATAAAGCACAGGATTATTTGTGAACGCCCAGGGATCTGGGCACTTTAATAAATATGAGCTGTTATTGGATCTGAGTAGACTGCATGAAATATTAGAACAAAAGGTCAGCGCTGTGGATATAACAGGCTTTGTGTCCACACCCAGAGGCGCTGAGAGGTTTTACTTCATAACATCACACCCATCATGAGAGAAAATAACAAACAGGATTGCTTGAATGCCTATATGTGACTTGATGACAAGAGATGATTTGGCAAGAGAGAGCAGTGATTGGTCCGCATTTTAGTTATGATTCATCATCTCATCATGAGTCATTCACCCAGAAGTTGTGGCAAATACAAATGACTTTTTTTCTGTTCATGCTGCCCTTATCCATACAGTGGAATAAACACTCTTGGGCTCAAAATAGCACCAGCTCATATGACCTATATACTTTGTTGCAAATTTTTTAATTTTTTACAATTTTAATGAAATTTGCATTTATTTACTTAGCAGACATACAATTAAGGAATATAATAAGCTATTCTGCTGTCCAGTTACAGATTATGTGTTTTGGACAGTGTTCATGTTATTGACTGGGAGAGTCATTATTATGGATTATGGACTTAATTAATTGATGGATTGGATTCGTGTGGATTATCGTGATGTTTTTATTATGTTTATTTTGATGTTTTGAGCAAGAGGTGTAGTGCTAGACACACTCATCTACATCTCGGATGGACTGAGGGTAAGTACATTTTTAGCAAATTTGAATTGTTGGGTGAATTATTCCTTTAAGGATTTAAGCAATTAAAATAAATTACATGTGGATAGAAATATTAATAACACAATTTAAACTAAAACAAACTAAAATCTATAAAAGCTAAAAACAAACAAGCACATTTTTAAAAAATATTATTATATGCTATAAAAATATATACATACTACTAAAATAACAAATCTTATTTGCTGTATTGGCTTTTCTTGTAGGACTAGAATTCTCTATCAGGCTCAGTTCTGCTGGCAAAAATAAAAAGGTACAAAATGAGCAATGTTGAAATAACAATATTGTTACATTGCATTTGGAAGTATGGAAAATATTTGTGCACTGGAGGCACTGAAAAAAAATGTAAATGTCACCTAACTAAAAAAAAAAGAAGCAACATTTGTCATTTGCCTTTTCGTTTACTCAAAATACTGCACAATGTTAATTACATGAGACAAAACTAGAAACGGATTAGAAACGTTGGTCTGTTTTTGACATAAACAGCCTTACTGCATCAGAAAACCTGAAATCTAGCGTGCACGGGCTACTTTCACAAGACATTTATAATGCATTTTTGTCATTTTCACTTGCATGGAAAGAGCACTTGGAACACTCTGCTAAACATCAAACATCATTTCCACAGAAGAAAAGTCATACAGGTTGAACAAAATGAGAGTGAGGAAATGACCACAGAATTTTCATTGTTTCCTGAACACAGACGGTAAAGCAAAGGTAAATTAGAGGCTTTGGTTGATACGGTGTGGGTCAGGGGCGTGTGTTGCCCCTGAGGACAGTGACTCACCTGGTTTTAAAGTGCTGACACGCTGTATTGGCTTTTCATGCTGCTCTGGAATTCTCTTTGGGCTGAATTCTGCTGACACAGCAATAAAACACACCAGAACAGTCAAATTACACTAAAAATCTCTTTGCATTCAATTTTAAAATATCAAAGCAATTTTATGTTACAACACAAACATGCACACTCCAAAAAAAAAACAAAAAAACAAATCTCTTAATTTGTTGCATTTGTACATACTTGTACATGACATTTACATAAGATACAAAATATCAGTCTTTGTTTTGTATTGATTGTATTTTTGGTGATTAATTTTGGTGTAAGATGTCCTTAAGAAATGTGCCTATATATAAATAAGGTATTATAAGGTAAGGTATTATTATTGTTATTTTATGACATTTTTAGGTGTCCAAATACTTTGACCACTGTTAAATTCCTTTAATCATGTTTATGCCTATTGATGTCTGTCTCTACCCGGTTTCCTGCTTTCATCTCTCACGTCCTGTTTAGCAGTCACACCTGGCCTAGAGGTCATCTGCAGGTCAACAGAACCCATTTCCTGCTTGGGGAAAAAGAAAAGCCAGTATAAAATGACTGATAGAAGGGCATTTAGAGGTTTACTTGGATATAAGGGCTGGACTAGATGGACTTTGGCTTATTGAGATCTCCTAAGTGACCCATTAGCACCCTCTGCCTTCAGACAAACAGACATTCTCAGTGTGTGTGTGTGTATGAAATGTATCCATGTACCATTTTACTTTTTACAACCATCATCGATAGCAAAAGCTAAATGAATGAATGAATAAATAATGAAATCACAATAAACCAGTGATGTTATTATTAACTAAACTAACAACAAAGATTTTGTTAATTGTAAAAAAAATAATAAAATAAAATAAAATAATTCATGTTTCATATAAGTTAGACGACTAAAGTTATAAAAAAAATTATAATAAATAAATAAAAATAAGATTTGAGTAAATACAAAACGATATTCAAAATAACACTAAAATATCACTGCGATAAACTGAGTAAATTATATTTACTCATACTTACAAATACTTAATTATATTTATATTTTCCCAGCATATCACTCTGCAACTTATTTGTTTTGGTGCTTTCAATACAGTATGCAGATCATTAAGCCAATAAAGTGTTATAAATATAAAAAAATGAAAGTGAGAGAGAATGAGAGAGACAAAAAGTACAGAACGATATGAACAGAACATTGAGATCTTGGCATTGATGTTAAATGAAGATCTTCTTACGAGCTGATTGGCTGCAGGCATTATATTGTCATCAAAAACAATAAGAGGTTCAGTGGCCTGTAAAACAAACCCATTTGGAGCTCAGTTCAAACTTGTCAATCTGAACACTCTCATAATTGCAGAACATGATACTGAATAAGAAATACTAGACATTATTAAATACTTCAGGTCTCATACCTCAGATGGTGGCGCTGTAACCACACCTGGTTCCACAAAGCTGGGTCTCAGCGTGGCGGGGAGCATTTCAGGAAGAGGGTAACCATTTTTCCGGGCCACGATCAGATGGAAGGCAGTGCAGAACTCTGGGAAAGTGAGAGCACCGTCCTTATCGACGTCGCTCAGCTCCCTGAAGGACAAGATTGTTTGAATGCAAAGAGACAGCTGACTGAATGTCTAAGAGGAACTGAAGCTTTATGTTCACCATATATGAGACAGCTCTGGAATCGGAAGTTTCGACTTGGTGAAGAAGTTTTTTGCAACAGTTCCTGAAAGAATAACCAAAGCAAACTTCAAAAGTGTCCACACAAAGTCATAAATCTAACAGTATGAGATGGTCTCAGACCCATGATGAGAGCGTTGAGGTCAGGCTGGAGACTCCTGAACTGGTTGGTGTAGTATTCACGCTGCTCTTCTGTGATCCTCCAGGGGTCGTCTGAGTAATCCACCTCCGCTCGCTCCACCAGCCGCTCCACAGACGCAACCTGAATCAGAAAAAACAACTTTCAGAGGAAAACTAAAAAAGGCCTGCGGATGAAAATATTTTTCAATTGCATATGCCTTTCATAGATGTCAAGGAAGCAGCAGGCTCTTGTTGATTCATCAATAATGGAAAAAAAGACTGAATGCTTTTTATATAAAATAAATTGATGTGGTACAGTACTTTTTTAAAGTCATGCACAACCATCGCATGGCATCTTTGAAACATATTTTTTAATCGAAATACAAGTACTTTTTCTCAGCATCTCTTACTATTAAACATAATACATAACTATAAGCCTTTTGTCAGTTTATTCTACTACAGATTTTGTGACAGCACCATATGTATATATATATAATATGTATTATTTTGAAAATCCTTGGATTTCCCTTATGTATCTATACAGTATATGTATATATTTACACTCTATATATTTTTTTCCAAAGTAGAAATGCTTTTTAAATGCACGTTTGATACAAAGAAACACTGAAGCCTGCACACACAATATAATTAATACCTATTATTCAAAATATCACTATTAACGTGTCAGTCATGTGCTTATTGTGAAATCAGGAAATGCTTGACAAAGGTTAAAACATACAGTATTATATGGGACTTTTTTTCTCTTCCCTTCATATTGCTTTGATGTTTTATGCTCATGTATGTAATCATTTTGGACGCAATTGATCAAATATTTATCTATTTTTTGTAAACAAGTTTGATATATTTTAACAAAAAATATACTTTTAAAAAGCTGTCTCATGACTTAAATCCTGATTTACAGCCCTAATGGGGTTCCTCACTTTAAGGGATAGTTCACCCAAAACTAAAAATGATCCCTTTAAGGCTGACACCTGGAATTCTGCTTGATTGTCCATTCAAATGCAAAAAAACGAGAAGGAAATGCTTACGCGAGTGATGACAGGCGGCTCTGACTGCAGTTTGAGAGAATAATGACTGGGAGAGGCGTTTTCCTGAGGAACGCTGGGACGACCCGGCACTTTAATATCATATGCTGTGAATGACAATGAGAGAGATAGAGAACATTTCAAGGTGAAGACAGACAAAATGGCTTTACAGTTGCCAGCATATAGCGTTTCATTACTGTGATCACTTTTGACATCTAAACAATTCACGGCACTGTGAACGAGAGCAAAACGGCAGTAAACCCCATCAGCAAACGCCCGTGAAATAAAAGACACATTTTCAGACTCTACTAAAACCAAAAAAAAGTGCAAAAGCTCAGCTTAGACTTAATGGAATAACAAATGCAAAATACTGAACGAGTATCAATTATTCAGTATGAGGTCAGTGATGGCCGTGATCTTTGATATGACTGTAATCTGAAAGAATAAAAGAGGCCTGACTGGGTTTTGATCTCATGAGCATTCTTTACATCTGAAGCTCTTCCAGAGCATCATTTCTTTTATGTGTGGATTATAAAGTATTAATGGTCCCTGCTGACTAATGAAGAAAGCCGTGCTGTATTCAATAACACTGATGTTTCTCTGTTCACAGCCGGAATTAACAACGAGATAAAAGCTCTTTCACAACACTGAATGTCCGCACAGTATATATTCATCCCTCGCTGGGAGAATCTAAACGTACTGTTCACAATCACTGACTTTAGTTGAGATTAATACATATTTCAGTGTTTGATCACATGATACTGGGCTAATACAGTAATAAACAAGTGGATGGATGGATAGATCTTTTGAAGAAAGTTTGTAACCAGGCTGTTTTGGGTCACCGAAACACTGGTTACAAACCTTCTTCAAAATATCTTCCTTTGTGTTCAACAGAACAAAGAATTGCATAAAGTTTTGAAACTACTCAAGGGTGAGTAAGTGATGACAGAACGTAAATTTCGGGTGAACTATTCCTTACTGCACTGCCTCCTGCTGTACTGAAGGGGGCGCTATTGCACATGTAAAAATACCGTCCTCGTAGAAGTCTGCATTAAATATTTGCATGAATTTATAATCTTGCATATGCTGCAAGTATTTTTGCATCTTACTTAATTTATACTAGATTTTAACAGTGTGATGTGTACAAGGAGCAGCATTTCTGACAAGTGCATAATAAATTAAGTTGAAGTGCATAATTGCTTCACAGATCAGCTTCTTTTGACATTTTAGAGCGCAAAGTGCCAGAGGAGACAAGCAGCATTAAGCACACTATGATACATTAATATGAACATGAAATATGTGGCTAAACATACAGGCTCAAGGCATTTTCTCAGGAAAGTGTGTGTGTGTGTGTGTGATTAGAACTGCTGTCTGCTGACTGTGTTGTGCTGACTGTGGATGAGTTGAAGGCCTTGCGAGTCAACAGGTGTGTGATTAGAAGAGCATGATATCGATACGCCACAGGAGAGCAGCAATTAGCCAACTGCTTTCTGAGGGCAGACAGCAGCTCAAGGCTGAGCGCTCACACACACACACACACACACACACACACACACACACACACACAGCTGTCTGACAGCATAAGGGTATCAAGCAACGTCTATGCTCACAGTGTGTGAAACACAGCAGCTGTGTGATGTGTTCTTGTGTTATCTAATAACAGCAAGACCGCATGTTTGAATGTGGAATTCCCATAGGAACTGCTGGAATAAGAAATGATCAAGACCTTGCTGAAAACTCCTGGCCCTTGATGCACTGTTTCAGAAGAAGTTTCACCTTCTGTTTTAATGATTTGAATATTTACTCTGCAATTGATCATCGAAGTCCATATATTTATTCTCCACGAGGCAAAATGGTCTAAAAATCACCAACTCTCTATAGGTAGAGTACAGTATATGATTATTCAATAAAGTCTTGCATTTAAGTCTCTGACACAATAAATCCTTTTTTTCTGATCTATTAGAAGCATGTTTGGTTTAGCAGTAATTGAATCCATTCATTTTATTTCCAGCAGGCAAAACATTGCATATAATAAAAAAAAATCTGCATAATCATGCGGTTAGCACATTCACTCAAACTTTACTATTGGATATATTTTCAAATGTAAAACGCGATGCAAAGCTGAATTTTCAACATCATTACTTCGGTCACATGATCCTTCAGAAATCATTTTAATATGTTGATTTGCTGCTCAAGAAACATTTCTGATTATTATCAATGTTGAAAACAGTTGTGCTGCTTCATATTTTTGTGAAAAACAATTCACATGTGCATTCAAAATATATATATTTTTTAAAGAAATTAATACTTTTGATTATCCATTAATTTGATGCTTTTATCTAAAAATGTATTTATTTCAAAATGCATTTATTTATTTACATATATTTTCACGTTTAGCTTCATTCGCCTGGTCTATCTGAACACAGAATGACTGACAGAGGCTCTCACCCAATATCATGTCTGTTCCGTTTCTCTGTGCACCATAGGGATAGTTGCGATAGGCTGATGGTGAGCGCGGCGGGGAGATGCCGGGTGATCGCGGTGGAGACCACGCCTCCTGTCAGATGTCAGAATACACATTCATTATAATCTTCATTAATCACAGGAACAGTGTGGAGCCACTGCTGCATCTCATCACTGATAACCTAAACCTGTTTGTCCATGCTGGTGTCAGGGTGTCTGAGGACAGGTCTGTCTGCAGGGGGACGAGGGGCGGAGCCCAGGATGTGAGGCTGACTCTCATTGGTTGAGGGGTGATTGGGGTAACGCATCTCAAGCTCGTTGGTTATCCCGACGAACACAGGCAGAGGAAGCTCTGTAGAGAAGAGTAAACAACAGAATGAACAGTGAATTATTTTCTGCATACAGTTGATCAAAGAAGTTCCACCAGGATTTAACCATTTCAAAATCATTTATTATTAATGACTTATACTCATTTTTACTTTATGTTACTTATTAAAATGATAAGAAAGTTTGCAGAAAGCTTGTCTATTTTTCTGTCTTATAAAATTCTCTCACACTTTCATCAAGATATTAATAATTAATAGTGTTGTGAAATGATTAACCGTGATAAATTGCATCCAAGACATATAATATCATTT
>JAUCMS010000030.1:2733892-2744336 GCA_032357445.1 Enteromius radiatus | reverse complement strand
TTAAATATAATTTTATATATATATATATATATATATATATATATATAGAAATAATTTATTACACAACATAAATTATATAAATGTATAAACTATTATTTTCAATATATACTGTATCTGTGTATTTATATAATTTTACATAATAAGTACACACAGAACAAATACATATACAATAATAAAAAAAAACCTTTATTTTGGATGCGACTTACATAATAAAAATAAACCCATTAATAAAAAAAAACATAAAAAAAGTAAAAAAAAAAAAAAAAAATTTTTACCTTAAATTATATATTTTGTTGCTGTAAATGGTATTTTGTCACACATTAAATATGAGTCATATGAGTAAAACGTAAACAATATTTCTGTTTTGAAAAATGTATTAAATTTTTTAACAAGTTATTTTTAGTTATGAATGGTATTTATTTTTTATCAGACTAATTTTGTGGGTTAAATAGCAAACTATGCAGGATTGCTGAAAAGTGATTGTTTGTTTCTTTGCACAAATACAAGAGGTGGACTGAGAAGCGCTGATCTAGATGATCTTCTTTCAAAAGTAAACATAACCTAGCTAGTTGTCTCTCAAAGGAACCTGCAAGGTCATCTTGATAAGTCTTTTAGGTCCACAAACTCAATCTTTATCCTGGTCTTCCTACGATAAAAGGAGCAGGTAATGATATTTGTAGGTTAAACAGAGGCAGACATGAGGTCACCTGAGCCTTTCTCTCTGCTGTGAGGGTCCTTACAGACCCACAGCTTCTTGAGGAACAGTCTGTACCAGGATTAAAGTCTAATCCCGCTCTTGGCAGGGTGGCCCGGAGCTGCACGGAGCTCTGAATTAGCCTAGTGCTCCATATCGCTGTGTTTAAGTAAACACATTTAGGAAATGAATGTTTTGCTTCTGCTGAGTTAATATTCAATTTATTTTCTGAGCTAAGGCCCAGCAGTTACATACCAACGTTTTAGATAATATTAATGAAACTGGAAACTAGTGGTGTTTGCACTGCTAACATCACAAGGTGTTTAACAGGCACAGTAATAAAATTATTTGCTTATTAATAACTAATATGCACAATTACACATTTTTGTTACAGGAGCAAGATCTTGCATTTCAAACCAAGAATACAAAGAAACCTTTGACCATTTAGGTTGAAAAACACAATTAACATTTTTTTTACCCCAATAATAATTACATATGTCATTAAAAATACAAAAAAGATAATACAATATCACTAGTATTAAAATTGTTAATAATGCTTTATCTTATTGGATTTCTTTAGCAGAAATAATAAAAAATTAGTTAAGCATTATTAAATAAAAGAATATAACAGATTTAATTAAAAATAAAAAAAAAACATAAATAAGGTTTTTACTGATTTACTATACAAAAAAATTTATTATTATTGGCTATGCATATGCAATTTATAAATAATTACTTCTTTAAATAGTAAGAAATAATATAAATTGTTAATATAAATAATTAAACAACAACAATAATAATAATGATTATGATAATTAATAACAATATTTTTTAATTAAAAAAGTCATGGATATTGGACCTGCCTCTGGATTAGTCGTTAAAAAAAAATCTCATTTTTTAAAAATGTATTCTTAAATGGGAGTTTCTTTTATTCATTATTATTATTTATTTATTTTTTCCCAAGACCCACTAATACTGTAATATCTGTTATTTTCTTTGGTTGATTCTGAAGGACACTAAAATAAAAATGAATTCTTAAACAAAATAAATAATGGTGAGAAATAATACCACCATCTTAAGTAACAAAACTTTTAAACGATGCATTGATTAACAAGTTTAAGTCATAATTTGGCAGTTAAAACACTACTATAACGACACAGAAGAAAAAGCTAACTTGCAATGCTCAAATACAGATTTAAAGGGCAAGCCCGTAAAAGCAGGTGGTCACGAGTGTTGGTGGTTTAGTTCACACAGCTCATTCTCAGCGTGTGGCGCTTTCTCGGAGCAGCACGGCTTCTGTGCGTTATCCCTCTTTAGCGCAAATCCAAGCACGCCAGGACAAATCCCTGATCCCGTTTGCTTCTCTGAGTACTTACCGCCTGCGATGCTCTCCAGACGAACCGCCAAACCCGCCTGCGCCGCTGCCATCAACTTCAGAGCCACGTAAAACTGTCCACATCCAAAATAGCCAAGCCGCTTCGCACCGCACACCTCAGTTACCTGATATAAAGAGACAGAGAGAGAGAGAGAGATTTAATAACCAATGGCCACATAAAGACTTTAAAAATCACAGAGTGTATATTAGCTAAGTAAATTAAGCTGCAGTATTTCAAAGGCGTCCATTAATGTGAAGTGGAATTCATGGATTCTTTCTTAATGGGTGAAATTGGCAACACGGGAAAATGAGGAGATAATAGCTAAATCTTCATTATTGGCTCTACAGTGGAAAGAACAGGCGAGCTGAAGATAAAGCGCACTCTGAACAGGCTGAATTTCACTTATATCTGCACTTCTATAATTGAAACCTGGTATTGTAATGACAGCCGCAGGCTCAGATAAGAAAGCGAGTGTCCTGCAGGAAGTGTTTAACTACAAACAAAGACCTTCAGATGAACAACTTCAGACAGACGCATATGTTAAAATCATCTACTCCTGCCGGAAACACACGCTGGTCTTAGCTGGTTTAAAATGGGCTTCCGGTGCTGAAAACTGCCCAGTACCTCTCTAAAACCTTCAACAGACCAGACAGAACAGGATCAGTCCAGCTAAACTACCTCAAGCTGGATTAAGATGTCTTTTAAGGACAGATCATTGAGAAACAAACACATCAAAACAATGTGAAATATCATTTACTTTTGCATATAATGTTTTAAGTCAGTCGGGTTTTTTTTATTTTTTATTAAAATATGTATTTAATTTAAATTATTGTACTCAGCAAGACTGCATTAAATTGATCAGAAGTGACAGTAAAGACATTTACAATGCTAAAAATATTTATATTTTTAAATAAATTATGTTGTGTTCTTTGTTCATGAAAGAATCCTGAAAATAATTTTTTAAATATTTCCACAAAATAGAATTTTTTACACATATATATTAGTGCTGTCAAATGACTGATGATAATACTTCCCTTAAATATCCATGCGTGTGTATTTATATATATATATATATATATACACATCAAAAATATACACACTGCACAAACATATATTATGTAAAGTAAATAAGCATATTAGAATGGTTTCCAATGGACTGTGTGAAAATAGCTGCGTTTCAATTTCCAAAAGGCAAAAGGTTTCGTTTTAGTCCTATAACATTGGTTACTGGTAACACCATCATTTCACAATACTTTTTGATCAACGTTTATCAAATATAAAGCTGCAAAATAATCAACTTGACGGGGTCAGCAGAAAATGTGGAGCATGTTTTTTTACATCCTGATTTATGATTACAAACGAATTGGAGTAATACTCAACAAATAACACCACAATATGCATACATTTTAATTACCGTGGATTTCAGGGACCCCAGATCACGTTTGTATCACTATCCTGTAGTGCTATGAAACATAAACTAGCCTTTCCTCCTGGGAAAAAGCACACAGCGGCACTAGAGTCATTGTTATATCACTCCACGCTGCTGAAATCCATCCTTCCATACAGACGTAATCAATAGAGTTCAGCTCTGGGACTCGTTGTAAACGTCTTCTCACACACACAGGAAGAGATCTGTGCGCTTTAAATAGCAGCACATTGTGTTAAGTGCTGTTAAATATAACAAAAGCCTGCGTGGAGCCTTACTGAATAACCAGCTTCTCTCCAAATAAAAGTTTCGCTTCAAGACTCTTCAGAAACTGCACACATATACTGCTAATAGAGAAAAAACATTCAAATGTGTCAGTGTAAGCGAGGTCGTGATTGTTCTTGAGACTAATCTCACCGACGCAGCTCCCTCTGCCTTTCCAAACATTATCTGAAGAAGTTCTGGAGCACTGACTTCCACAGGTGTGATGGGATTATTGATCGGTTCTCCTCCGATCCCTGCACTACTGCTGATGGTTCAACACACAAGGTGTTTTAAAACTGACTCAGACAGAAACCTGCTGATATATTCTCATGTAATCAGTCACAGGGGTCTGGCAGATCAGGCTTTAGATGGAGATTTTCTTTTTCTAAAGGCAGCTGAAACATTCTGACCTCTGTGAAAATATGAAGACATTCAATTTCCATAAACACAATGAATTATTTCATATCTAGTAATTATATATTGTCATTAGCAAGATTTGCCATGCCATGAAAAACTACATCCAAGATGTGAAACATAATTAAGATCAGAGGCAATGGTTAAATAAAGTATAAAAAGCTTCAAATTAGTTTGGATTAATTAGACAAAAAGCTAAGATGATTTAATAGGATTTTTTATTATTTATTTAATCCTGATAATCCTGGTTTAATAAAATGTGTAACTGAATGTATACAAATAATTGTTCAAATATATTAATCTTTTAAAACAAAGGATATTATTTAATATTATTTCCTTATGTTCTTAAAATAAATAAATAAATAATTACAAATACAAAAATGCATAGATTTAATTATGTTTAGATTCAAATGTATAAATAAATAGAAAATATAATAAACAGAAAATCTGATCCTGCTACACTCCATAAGCACAGCAATCTTAGATTAAATATTACTTTATACTGATATTGTTGTAGGACCCCTAAATATTTATAAACAAAATTATGCTTTGGTAATAACCAACCCTTATCGAATTGTATATTGTACGTGGACAAGCTGCAGGGGATTCTGGGATACGTCTATGGTCTTCATACTGATCTAGATGATTGCATGAACTTGTTTAGAAAACTACTCTGATTCTACTCATATCTTCAGCTACATTTTGGTGCAGAAAGCAGCGCTGTAAAAATAAAAAATAAAAATCTGTGAAATTTACGGTAAAAAACTGGCAGTTGTGGCAACGTTTTAGGTTTTACAATTTTTAGTTAAATTTACAGTCTTTTAAGGCTGTAATTCATTAACTGATACAATGTTAATATAGCAACCTATTAAAGTACTGAAATGTGTTTTGAATCTTTGAAATACGCTGATGAGCACCAAATACAGGTGATGATGTGAAAGTCACATGAACCAAAGCTCATCACAAGCAGCTTTAAATATGAATATATGTAGAAGGATATGTAGTCATTCACACAAACACTAAACACCATCAGGGTGACTGAGTAAACTGAAATATGCAATAAACATCCATTTAACAACACGACATGTGACACACAACTCTAATAAACATAACTGATAAATAAAAAATACACATCAAATTCAGACAAAATTTGAAATGTAATGCAGGGAATTCTGGGAATGATAGTTTACGTTTTTTCCCTGTAAACCTTACAGGAATTTACCGTTAACCATTTAATAATTTTTTTCCCCATTCAGTTTTTTACTGTTAAAATCACAGCCATTTTTTACAGTGAAGATTTTGGATGTTTGTTTCATCAAGTTTTGATGCTGTGATGAAGAGCAGCTCTCAGCTTCTGAAGTCAGCTGTACCTGTGACTGACAGAAATAATAACGGCTTCTGACAAGAGCTTCACACACTCTGAGCATGACCCAGCTCCTCGTCTTGAGTTTGTGAATGTGAGTGTGTGTGTGTGTGTGTGTGTGTGTGTGTGTGTGAGTGTGAGTGGAAGCTTAAACTTGGTTTAATCGTCTGACGGTCAGTGTTACTTAAGCCTGACCTGCATTCGCCTGAGCCACACAGAGCACATATAATCTTACTCTATACATGTGCATGTCGGGGGAGGATAATAAATCGTTTGGAAACCTCCTCATGAGGGATTATGGGATGCTGGGATACAGGAGGTCAGCTGACTGCAGCTCCTCTCAGGTCTCAGTGCTCCTGCTTTCTTAAAACATTTGTCCAACAGGTCTTTCCTTCCGAAAGGCAAGAGCGAGTAGTATATAAAAGGTAGTACATAAGTATCTGTTTATTTTTATTTAGAGTTTATATCATGCAAGTAGAGATTAAACCTTACTCTGAATTTCTATCACAAATTCAGACTCTTCTTTTCACAATTGCAAATTCTAAACTCATAATCGCAAGAAAAAAAATGAGTTTATAAATCACGACTCCAATTCTTTCTGGAAAGAAAATTGCAAAAAAAAAAAAGAGATTCACAATTATAGTTTTATTTTTGTATTCTGTTATTCTGTGGCAGAAACGCGCTGCCATGAAAATCCACAAAAATTCATTTAGACAAGAAAAACCTGAGAATAAATATTAAGAAAATGATATGTAAAATTATATCTATAGTGATATTAAGGTGTTATTGTCATTGGCCCTATGCCAGATTTTTTTATTTATTTTTTTATTTATGTTTTTTAGTTTGATTACATAATTAAAAACACACAATACATAATAAACAATTAAAAATAAATAAATAAAATAAATAAAACTTAAAACAGCTTACTATATAAGACTATGAAAATACTGTTTACAATAATGTAAAAAAATATATATTCAGCTGGTCAGAATTCAATTGGAAATTAACCTTGAGTTTCTGCAAAAACATTACATAATAATAATAATAATAATTATAATAATATTACTAAACTTAAAGAATAAAATATATGATACATTATTTATTTTATCAAATATTTCATTATGTCATTGTAATTGACTATTAAAAAAAATATTATAAAAAAATCAGCTGCTATTTCAATCCTCTACTGTATGGGTGCTACTTCAACTAAATAAATTCCTAGAATAATCTATAGACAAACCATTGATTAATTAAATGTGTGTGGACAGGAAGCTGCATTAAATCCATTCCTGCACAATGAGATCAAACGCAGATCATGTACCGTCTGTTTCCTCCATCTGGAGTTGGGAAGGGATTTCACAGCGTCACAACACAAACGTGCAGATGCCAAAACAGTTTTTATGCCCTTGACAACGGACATCACTTCACATGACACACCCTGTAAAATTATTATTTCTGCCACTATGTGATAAATGGTGTTTATTATGTTAGCCTGTTAAAAAAAAGCCGCAGTGTGTAACTCATGCAGTTGTGAACTGAAATGAAAGTGTCTTTTATATTCCAAATCAATCTCTGAATTTAAATTACATTTTAATTTAAGGAGCAAACATAATTGCGCATTTAATTTATAAAGTTACCATAAAAAAATATTATATTCTAAAATAATGATTTATAATACACTTTAATTATTAAGTTGAATAATAATAATGATTGAATTATTATTATTTGTCAGCTGTTAATAAAAAAAACAACAACAACAAAAAAAACTCATGTTTGGTACATTAAAAACAAATGCTGTCAAATGATTAATTGCATTTAATCACATTTAAACATATATATATATATATATATATATTTACATAATATGTGTGTGTGTACTGCGTATATTTATTATGTAGCCTACATACATACAAATAAACACACACATATTTATGAAAAAATATATTATATATATTTATATGATATAAAATATATAAATATATGCATGTAAATATTTTCTAAATATATACATGCATGTGTGTGTCTTTATATATACATAATACATACACAGTACACACATATGCAAACAAAAACTTTTATTTTGGGTGTGATTAATCGCGATTAATCGTTTGACACCAATATTATAATCTATTATAAACAGTACTCGAATTCAAACGTTCAATTAAAAAATTAGATAGAACTGCTATTCAAAACAAACTTCAATAAATAATGAGTTTGAATACATTTACATTTATTTACCTAGTAGACTCGCTTGTTCAAAGCATCTTACATATACAGATGTTCACCGGAAATTACTCTATAACATTAATATTTACGCTTTAAACATTTCAAGATAAACAGATGCCCCAGGGGATTGTGGAAAGCAGCACTACCTGATGACAGTGACAGTGGCTGTTAAACAGGTCGGTCCAGTCCAGAGACGGATGACTGCATTTGAGGAAGGAACTGTATGTGTTTAAAAAATACTCCAGCATAACGAAAAATGCATATAGTTCCTACTATAATAGTCAAGTGTATGCTAACACTCTCCATCAAGAGACAGATGAAGACTTAAAACTGCTGCAAACATCCCACAACAGACTTATTCTGCCGTTAGCAAGAAGCTAAATCTATAAGACACCTGTGCTGTCAGTCATTTACACAAATAATCTGAGGTTTGGAATGACCTGAACACATTAGCAACCACCCTGAAATGTAATAGCAACATTCTTCAGCATCCACAAAGAGCACCTACAGTAGCAAAACTATTCAACAAACTTTAGCAAGCACATAGCAATGCCCTGGCACCCACCCAGACATCACAAAGCAAGATGCAAAAAACACTCAGCACACAAAAACCTGGGGTTGGTAGGGCTTTAGAGTGCGACCAATTTGGTTGCACATGTGATCTAATTTCTCAATGGTGCGACAATAAAAATCTGAGATTGCACCGGTGCAACCAGCTGTTCGAGAAGGAGAAAAAAAGTCTAAGCAACTCTGAAAGTCTCCCTGGGGTTCAACAAAAGACACACATTAGGGACGGGACACATCAGACTGAAGAATAGAATAGATTTTATTGTATTTTGTCACGCCGCACCATCCATCGTCTGGTGTAGACACACTGGGTCTGGATGATGAGAGAAGATGAAAGGAACGATTGGCAATGTTTTCATTAAGTATCATTTAAGCACCAACACTTTTTGAGTAAGTTAATTTCTTGTAGAATTGTGTAAAAAGTGAGTCTAGAGTCACCACACTCATGGTACTACAAAGATTTGTTGGGTTTGTCGTTCAGTCATGGCTCTGAAACGAGGCACCGAAATCTGTGTTCTGATTCGGTTCGGTACATACTGGTACCAGGTTTCGTTTCGGTACCCAACCCTAAAAACTAGGGGCCTATGATTTCTGCCATGGACAGAATAGTGGAATCTAGTAATTGAAATAGTATTTGCTGTAGAATGTGGAATTTCACTGGATTTGTCACATTTTGGATGAATAAAGCAGATAAAGATAGGCCAGTAAACATAAACCAAATAGCAATATGAAATAATCACAAAAATTTATATATTTATACCACTTCATATAACCAAGTTAATAAACTGCACATGAAGAGTGATGTTTTTTCTCCAAAAATGGCCATGTTTACAAATGGGAAACACTTAAATAAACAAGAAGTTAATTAAGAGACTTCTTTTTGACACCATATGTTTTTGCACTATTTCTACAGCAAAAGAAATAATTTCAAACACAACCACAGCATTATTTTGCATCAAAAGTGACTCATTCTTGAATCGCGTTGACTTATTTCCAGTGACATTCTGCCATCTATTTAAAGATAAAATCCCAGAAAATATTGAGATATTATTTTTTGTCAATATCGCAAACCCCTACCCAGAGGTCAGAATCGATAGGTTTGTGAATAGCGTGTCGAACACAGATGTACTTGTGAAGACTGAAGTTTGATTTCTGTCTCGAGGCCCTTTGCCAAGCCCTCTCCTTCTCTTCACCCGATGCTTTCCTGTCTGCTGTCCTATCCAATAAACACAAAAAGCCCATAAACGTAAGTTAACAAAATTAGTCCAGAAAAATTTGAACTGGGGAAAATAAAACGAACACTAAAAAATTACATTTGGAAAAAAATAAAGTAAAAATTCTGGGTGAAAATGGATTTCATAGAGCAATCACATAGCAATTCCCTAGGAACAAAATATCAGTGCCCACACGGAACATTCTTGCATCACGTTGCCGAGTTTTGCATTCTTCAGATAATATAAATATCTACCTGTGGTTGAAGAAAAACTGTGCCACTCCACATAATCAAAACAACGAACATCTTTAATTATCATTGATGAAAAGCAACAGATCAACCGCTTCCTGTTTTGACACTGAGCCCAGGA
Organism: Enteromius radiatus; assembly: GCA_032357445.1. Lineage (NCBI taxonomy): Eukaryota > Metazoa > Chordata > Actinopteri > Cypriniformes > Cyprinidae > Enteromius > Enteromius radiatus. The sequence continues at coordinate 2,734,423 of JAUCMS010000030.1, read as the reverse complement.
TTGTCATCTTCACAGAGCTGAAGAGCACTCAGAGCTCACAGCGGGATCTGAGCGGATGAGAGCAGTCCAGAGCATGCTGACAGACCTTCAGAGACGCACAATGACTTGTCTATTCCCATCTGGACACACGTCCCTCTCTCAGCTGTACTTCGCTTTAATTATCTCACCATTAACTTGACTGACTTTAAATGAGGGTCTGAGGAGACACCACAGATGAGAGAGACACTGAGTGCTTTTATGATGATCTTTTGACAACCATGAAACTAAAACTAAAACCATAACAGTTTCATTACTACGTAACAAAATGAACATTGAAAGAAAATAAAATATAAAGCTTATTTCTGCTTCTTGTTTAACTTGAAGTATTATCTTAGTATATTTGAGATACTAGTTGTTATTTTAATTTTGAAAAAATGTGTATACACTTTTATATATATACAGTATCTCACAAAATTGAGTACACCCCTCACATTTTTGTACATATTTTATTATATCTTTTCAAGGGACAATGCTAAAGATATGAAACTCTGA
>JAUCMS010000030.1:2692261-2717909 GCA_032357445.1 Enteromius radiatus | reverse complement strand
TAACAGATTTTAAAGGCTCCTCCAGTCCTGGAATGCAATAAGATTTAGTATTTATATATTATAGTTTTGCGGTTGTTATTTGAAAGCTATTAGCATGTCTTAATCAAATGTGACACACGATTTTGCTTTAATCACCCATAACACGGATTCGGTTTTAGAAATGGAAAACTGATTTTTTGAGAATTTTTTTCGAAATTCAGCAGCTAGAACAACATATGACAATTATAATCATAATAATAATGATATATAAATGCGCAATTGTGAGGAAAAAAAGACGGCAGACTATTTACAAAAGTTGCAATTCCCTTTTTAATATTTTTATTTTGTGATGGACATGAACTTATCTTTTGTTTTTTTATTATGTACTTAACTATTTTGTTCTCAGAGAGAGAGACACACTCCTCTGATTGGCTGGAGATTTTTGACACATTTCACAGCATGTCTGTGAACTAAAAAACTCTTATTGTTGGAAAATTATCACAATGCATCAGGTTAGGACACGGTGTAACATCAATAAACTAAAAAAAAAAACTGTCAAAAATAGTTAAAAGCAGTTCTTTTGTAGTTAATTTTTAGCTTTATAACAAAGCCCTCCAATATGCCCCGCCCCCATCTTCCTGCTTAAACAGGAAAATATGTCAACTCAGAAAAGCTAACTGTGCTTGTCAAACATTTCATGAGGTTTTTAATTCAGCTGACATTGCTACAGGCTAATCCTTAGCATATGCTGACGTCTGAATTATGTTCTCAGGTGCCTGTTTATTCTGCAACAATGCATAATGAATTATTCGAGCGAATCAATCATTTATGAAAAGATGAGGCGCTTCTACACAGTAACAGATTAGACAATTTTCTAGTGTCAAAAACAAGCTTTTTTTTACCCATTATGAGATGTGGGTTAATGCATCCATCACACTTCAACTGCTTTAATTGATTGGATCCTCCACTGAGTGGGAAGGAAGATTGAAGAATATTAAGAGAAGATCTCCCTGAAGAATATGAGCTGTTGAACTTCTGAGAACGTTCCTATCCTGAGATTTACGGCACAATCTTTCACTAATTGGATCCTCTATCTTCAGAAGCACACGCAGGGCTATAGTCACACAGAAATAACAGACCAATATCAGAAGAAAGCTCATTATTGTATTGATGGCCTGTAGGAATACAATAGATCATCCCTCCACACCTGCTGCTGTGTTTAATAAGTTCTTCAGGAGCTAGTTAACCATCTCAGCTGCTTAAGGTTCAATGTTCAAATTCCTGGATTTGTTATACCTAAACTCATAGCCAAACTGACAACAAAACATGAATACCTTGCATATATAACTGGTTAAATGTATAAGGTTCATACAATATTGAACATTTAGCATTCAAAAATATGATTTTATTGTATTTAAAATACATTTATGTCTCATTTTGTGTCATTTCTGTGCTTATTTTTCTTCCTTTTGTAATGGTTTGCTTTAGTCATAAAATCAGTGTGTTTCACTAATATTTAATTCTTGTGAAGCTTTAGAAATTATAATAAAAATAACAATTTATATTATTTTTAAAGCTAGTAAACCAAATCTCTCCTTTTGTATTCAAACAGATTTATTTTATGTTCTTTATTAGGGTTGGACCAATCACAATAACGTGTTCGACTTATATTTTATAATTGTGGAGCTCTAATGATGACTTCCATCATACAGATGAATTATAATAAAAATAACAATTACATTTTAACACTGATGTCTCATTTCTTTATTTTACTTCCATCACAAATACATTATAATAATTATCAAATTAATTACATTTTGCACTAGTTAAACTAGTTTATTTTTTCATTTTATACTTGTGCATTTCTGATGATTAACCTCCACCACACAAATAAATCATAATATAAATATACAATAAATTAGATTTTGACACTGTTTCTAAGGTTAGACTGGTTTGCTTTTGCCATGAATAGGGTGTTTCGCTTATCTTTTATACTGGAGCTTTAATGATGAATAACTTCCGCCATACGAAGAGTACAAATGACTTTAATTTAATTACAAGTCCCATCTGGATTTCATTTACGAATAAATTTACCATGAAAAAGATCTTTCTCTGACTAAGTCTCTCCATCATATGGATAAATGAGAATCTCACTGTGTGTTCGTATTGAACTTTGTCACCTGTGGCGATGCTCTCTCAGGTTAAAGGTTTCAGAAATCCCCACCAGTTTGTTGGTTTTTATGCATTTACCAAATGCTTTCATCCAAAGTTATTTACAATGCATGCAAAGTAAACATTTTTATCAGCTCCTGCATTCCATGAAAATTGAGCCTCGGGGTTGCTAGTAGCTCATTTTAGTGTTAAACATTTGTACTTTGTTCTACATCTCTACTTTGTTCATATCAAAACATTTACATTTTAGAACGTGTCAGTGCTTTGATGTTTTTCTTTCCCAAAGTTTAGAAAAATGCATTTAATGTGCAGCTCATTCAAAATAGCAAATGCAAAGGAGATAAAACAGACTGCGCAGAGAAAATATTAAACTCCCATCAGAGCAAATGACTGGCACACACAACATCTGTTGTTTCTAAAGATTCATTGCTGGGACTTAAAGGAATAGTTCAACAAAAAACTAAAAAACTAAAATGATTTGTTGAAAATGTACTCACTCTCAAAGCATCCAAGATGTAGATGAGTTTGTTTCTTTACAAGAACAGATTTGGAGAAATGTTGCATTGCATCACTTGCTCAACAATGGATCCTCTACATAATTAAGACATCTTTAACGTTAAAACCATTGATTTTGGCTGAAGTTCCATATTGTTCCCTCTAGTGAAAAAGTCAATGGAAAAATATGCACAGATCAAGCATTGTTCTATTTGGCTTTTGAACTAAACACCACGCTGGAAGATCTCCACCTCTCTTTAGGACACAGCGTTTTTGATTTCAAACAAGAATGTCAAATTTGGGCTCTTCTGATCATTGAACACTTTTCCACTTTGAAACAATCCATTTTAGACACGACAGAACTTCTGGACCAAGTTCACATATGGCTAGAGCTAGAGTTTTCATCTGTAGATGACTCAGAGGATTGTGTTTACCAACACAAGAGGTTTCTGGAAGTGTTCCTGGGCCCATTTACTAATGACAGAATCATCCTGATGAGTGATACTGTGTCATCTGAGGGCATCCAACAAAAGTCTTCTGCCTTGTCCCTTACACACAGAGATTTCTCCAGTTTCTCTAAATCTTGTGATGATGTTCTGCATTATAGATGATGAGATGTTCAATTTGATGTCGAGGAACACAGCGTACAGACGTTTTCCTGAATAAATCATGATTCATCATAAGCTTTCGTAACATCTGCAATACATTAGATATGTTATTTACAGGGTGGGTGAAAAGACATTAAAGTAACAAGACATTAAAAATTGATAATACAGTATAATTAGAGGTCCAAACAACAAACACCTGATCTATCCTTATATCAGGGGTGCCCAACCAAAGTTCAGCTCCAACTCTAATCAGACACACATGCCTTTAATTTTCAAGCGATCCTAAAAAACTTAATTAGTTGCTTCAGGTGTGTTTGATTAGAGTTGGAGCTAAACTTTGCAGGACAGTCGATCGCCAGGAGCAGGGTTGGGCACCCCTGCCTTATATAAACTGTAATTATTGCGTCTCACCTTGTGTTTGGATGCATGCCACAGTTGTTACTGCTTGAAAACATTGTGGGGCGCGTGGAGAGACCGCATCTTTACACTGTAAAAAATGAAAAGTTGACTTAACTTAAAATTTCAAGGCAACTTGTTGCACAGCTTTTTGGAGTTTGCTCAACTTTGGGCCAAGTTGTTCACTCAACTCAAATCACTGAGTACAGTCACATGTCTCTTTTTTGACCAGCTAACACACTTTATTATCTCAAACATAGATCAAATAGATTTTTTTCTGTTATTTGGAAGATCTATTTTTTTTTTTTACAAATGATTAATTGGTAAACTAGTCTAATAAGTAGACAACATTCTATTTGTTCGTAAGACAACTTACAAGACTAAGATATCCAGGAAAAAAAAAAAAAGAAGTGGTGCAATACAGTCTAAGTCTCAAAACTAGACACACTAATCTCAAGAACGGTGACAACCAACAAATGTTAAAAACATCTCTTTACATCACAGTGCAACAAATAACTAACAATAAGGTATAAAGCAAAAAAAAAAAAAAAAAGTTTAAATTAAGTCAGCAAACACCAGTATTCCTATATTCTAGTAACTGCATAATTTAGTTATGCTGCAATGCATGCTGGGAACTCACAAAGTCTTAACACTTCAACAACATGACATTCTTTGTTAAGACAACTGTGTTTGACTAGTTGGGACAACATTTAGGGTAATGTTGTCGGTCTGAAAAGGGTCTTTATGTAGTTTAAAGAAAATAGCATTTTTTAGTATTTGAGACTCAAAAGGTTCTGTGAACTGGAAAATGTTAAGTTCCATTTTTTACAGTGTAGAGAGTGACGAATTGCTGTTCAGTTTAGTGGATACACTTTTAAATAGCACATATTTTCTGGCTTCCATCTCTGACAGCAAAACCTTACATTCATTATCATTAAAGTTCTTTTTCTTTGTCTTTTGCTTGAGTGGCATAATTGTCTTTCTCTGGACGAGCACCGCTTCGTGGAAAAATCCTTTATATGGAGCTGGTTTGGACGTGTTTTCAGCAAATGCATGCAAACGCTCATTTAGAAGACTCCTAATTCACTAATAGAAGAACAAGTAGGCACATGTTGTGAATTAGGCGGAATGTATAAATACAAAAAGCGTACGCAATTATTAGTGAATGAGACCCATTGTTTTTATATTCTGCAATCTTCACTCTTTCACAGATTGGAGAGCCTCTGTCCATCTTTACTTCTGAGAGACTCTAATTAGCCCTTTTATAGCTAATTATGTTACAGACATGATGTCAGAGTAGATGTTCTCCCAACTAAATGTTTTCGAAATTACTTGCTTTTTCAGCTTTTTGTTGCCCATATGCCGTTTTTTTCGAGACCTGTAGCATGCAACAAATTTGAAATGAGCTCATTTGGTGGATAAAAGTGTCAAATTTGTTAATTGTGAATAAAATATAAGTATTTGTTTTATTCAATCAATTCAGCCTTTGGGTTGTATTGTTGAACGAGTGATCCAGTGCTAAACTCATCTAGGATGAGAGATGACGGATTTTCATTTTGGGGTTAACTATTCCTTTGAGGTTTTATTTAATGTGATTCGCCTTCTTTGTATTTACACCACGTATCTTTCCTGTTACTCTATGTGTGTTTTTTTCAATACATGGCAGAAATGACTTGTCAAGGCTTATGCCTGTTTTTGCTCTCTTTGATAAAGCTGTAAACACTAAAAATCATGCGAACCGAATTTTCTGGCATCCCAATGAATAACACACTTCCATTGTTTTCCTTTTAAAGCCATACAGAATGTATTCTTCACGTTGTTTGTCTGCCAGAAAGATTGTGCATTTGCATTAATAATAGCATTTAAAGTACATTTAATTGACTGTGTCTAATCTAAACGCCTAATCTTCTTCATGAAGCGTATCTCTGCCTAAAGCTGCATGTGTTTGACATCTCCACCTCTGTTTTTACTATAAGAACAACAATCTGTAAAATTGCCATTTACCTTTGTTTTAACGAGCATATTATTTTGCCTAAACTCGCTTAGTGTGATTTCAAATATCAAAACAAAGAAAACAAATCAAAACACAAATTTACATGACGTTTGTGCTATATTAAAGCAATAGGAAAGTTTTCCGGTCTACTTAAAAATGTCACAACCTTTTTTAAAGATTTGATTGAGTTTAGAAATGATGGCACACACAGGGTTCCACAGGGATGGGAGCTAAACTTGGTTAAGCATTAACCTGCTGTTAAATCATGAAACAACAACATCCACATGGTAAGATCTCAAAGGTAACAGAGGTTACCATGAGATTTTAATGATGCAGCATCAAAGAAAACTTAGGAAAATTGATGTCAAGTCATTTGAATATCTCCATGGAAACAGTCAGCTCTAGAATTAATCACAGTGAAAAAGACGATATTTGAAAATATGGCTATAATCAGTGTACGCCAGTCACAGCACGTGTACACAATTGTTTTACCTCGAGAACAGCAGGGGACAAAGTTCTGCAGTCATTAAAACGCAAATGAGTTTGGGAAGATCTTTACTATTATGAGCCATCACATAAACATAAAATGAGCAGATATGTCATGTTCATAAACCATGACATTTAACACTGCCTGGGTAAATGGATTGAGCTGAAATAGACGTAATGACACACATCCGGCATTATGTGACCGTCAAAAGGGTTTACCTGGTATTATATCTGGCCTTTGAGCTGAGATGTTTTTAAATGGCTCCAAATCTCTAAATATGTTCGTCAGCTGAATATGATTACACACCTGTCTCACAGGGCACACATGTTTTATGTTTTTTTCATTAGTTCCATTTGCTGTACACTATCGGTCAAATAGCTTTTTTTTTCTTTTTTGCTCAACAAAAAAGTTGTGAATTATGATTGCTATTTCAAATAACTGTTTCTATTTGAATATATGTTGTTAAAATGCAATTTATTCCTGTGAAACAAAGCTGATTTTTCATCATCCTTACTTCAGTCTTTAGTGTCCTTCAGAAATCCTTCTAATATGCTGATTTGCTGCTCAAGAACAATTTCTTATCAATGTTGAAAACAATTATGCTGATCAATATTTTAGTGGAATCTGTGACAGAGTAATGATGCTGAAAATTCAGCTTTGGATCACAGAAATAAATTATATTTTAATATATATTAAAGTAGAAAGCAATTATTTTCAATTAAATTAACATTTCACAATATTACTGCATTTTTGATCTTTAAATCTTAATTATTCCAATATTTGTTTGTATGATCACAATGTGATATATTTTATCATTAACCTATATGACGCATTATATCACAATGCTTGCAAATGTTTAATTAAGGACAGGTAAGTGCTGTAATGTATTTTAGCTGTGTGGAACTAATGAAGGAGTCTCCTCAGACTCATCTCACTCCTCTGAGATGAATGGGTCATGTTGGGCAATGGTATTGATTGTCATTAAAGTGCCATTATAGAGTCATTATATTCACTAGCGCTCTTTTGTTTTCTCATAAACTAGATTTCTAGCTGCAAGATACTGCCAGTTATTTTATAGTTTCATGACTTTTTTAATTTCCCCAAGAAGCTAATGAAGTGTAATGAGAGCTGTATTGTAATGATTTTAAATTGAGTGGTGAAGATACTTTTTGATTTGATTTTATTCATCTCTAGATGCCCGGTGTTACTGTGTTCCTAGCTGTTGGTTTACATTAGAACGGCATTAAAATACTATTTGTTTTCCAACAAGCAGTAACATGACATCGCTGTTTTTGTTGTCACATTTTATTTCTTTAAAGTCAAATAACTTATAATTAACAGAAGTCTGAATCAGACTAAACTGATTCACTGATTCAAGTAACATTTACTGCAAAAAAATGTGTTTTCTTACATAAAACAAGGCAATAATTGTCTAGAAAAGCCTTCTTTATTTAATAATTTTGAAATATTGTTCTACATTTATATGATTTGTAAATGTGTAGTTTTTCTAGTATACGGGGTCAGTAAGAATAAGTGTTCTGCTCATCAAGGCTGCATGTATTTGATCAAAAGTACACTAAAATCAGTAAAATTCAGAAATATTATATTTTAAAATAATAATGCTTTTTTTCCTTGATTATATTTTAAAATGTAATTTATATATGTGATGTAAAACTGAATTTTCAGCATCATTACTGTTTATCAGTGCCACATGATACTGAAGAAATCATTCTAACATGCTGATTTGCTACTGATGTAACTTAATAATAAAGTTATTAATAATAAATACATTTTTGTGAAAACCAAGAGACTTTATTTTCATGATTCTTTGTGGACTAGAAAGTTTAAAAGACATTATAAATAAACATTATAAATATCTTGATCAATTTAATGCATCCTTGCTGAATGATGAATATGTTCAATAATGCTGTCACCTTATTTGAGATGTTTAATTGAGTTCAAATTTCCTTCTTCAGTCCATCCAGTCAAAACTGTAAAACAGAAATTAATTCTAAAAAAAAAAAAAAAAAAAACATTCAGTGAATCATTTCATGCCCAAACAAAGTGATCCACTAGACTCAATTGAACCTCACTGAACCCCAAGAGAAAATGTCATGCATAAACAGCAGCATGATTGTGAAGCGCTCAGTTCTCAACTGCACAAACAGTCAGCGCAGAGACAGTGTCATTAATCGTGACTGGGGAAGCAGCCCAGACTGCTGTGAGGACAGTCAGCGCAGGAGGAAGATGAGGAGGCGTTGTACAGTCTGATGACAGCAGGCAGAAAAGATTCCCAGTAGCACTTGGTAGAACACCTTGGTGAAATAAGCCAGTGGCTTGACATCATTTGACATCACTGCAAATCTTCAGTGCCTGCTGGGAGCTAGATATCCCAAACCTGGCAAAACATTGTAGTTATGCACTTAGAAATGTTCCAAATTTGGCCGCTGTATTGAAAAACCTCCACATTCTTCATTCTTCAACTTCCGTTTCGTTTGGTACGGTGTGAACGTTTGAATAAAGAATTGCAAAGGCATAAAGCTTCATGAAATGTGCTTCACACTCTTATATAATGACTCATTGCAACCTCATTTTCACTGAGTTCATGTGGTTTTGCAGAACAAAAAAGTTGATACATTATATCGTTGGTATAAAGTTGAGTATTCTAATATTAGGTATATACATGTATTATAACTGTACATGGGCTTCATAGTCTATATTATGAAGAGTATACACAAATTCAGCATGACCTACAATTTCAGCCAATTAGGGTGTGTTTACATGACAGATTAATAAATTAAGGGAAATAATTAATTCATTACTTGTGCACATGATTTAGCAAATAAAGGGAATAAAATAGCAATCACATGCACGTTTTGGTAAATCATGTCCATGTTTTTTTTTTCGTGCATGTTCGTAGCATATTGTTAAAACAATCCCTGTTCACACAACACAGTCTCACAACCAATTTGTACCTATTTTACAGGGTGGCTAATTTGTACGAATTTGAACGACCTGACTCGTATGATTTGTCTAATCCCAGTGATGAGTAGGTTTAGAGGTGGAGTTAGGTGCAGGTCATTCGTACAAATTCATACGAATTGGCAACCTTGTAAAATATGTATGAATTGCAGTGAGATCAGGCTGATTCACATGGGTTCATGAAAATGTCTAAAAATTCTGCGTTATACATGCCAGACCAGTACTGGAACAGCTGTTCCAAAACTGGAACATCACATAAAACAAATAAACATAAAATAAAGCACCGTTTCCATCCAACGAGTCAAAGAGAACAAAAACGTCACTTTCTGGTAAACTGTGGCACTAAATATTAATAATAATATAGAAGACGACACTGGATATTATAATTTTCATATAGGCAAATTAGCCTATTTGTGCCTCAGTGTGAGCTGACGAAACACAATAAATGCGGTCAATGCTTTTGAAGGCGGATGCTGCAGTGAATGCAGTCGTGTAAGACTATTCCTGTAGAATCGTGTTATTATACAGAAATACTTAGACGATTGACTTTGCGCATCCATTTCAGAATGACCATAACAACATATAGTTGCTATGTGAATAAGATCATTTAAGTCTCTGTCACATATCTTTTTCGATGCGTATGGGGGAATTTATCTGGTAGGCCTAAATGTACTTCCATCATGCTACTCAAATGTGCGCATACGTTTTTGATGCGCATTTCTAGAATTTATGCACATCTTAGAGTTTCCATCCAGTGTTTTTTTATGCAATGCTCCAAATGTACATAAAATTAGGTGGATGAATGCATTGCTAAAGTCACTTTCGTAAAGGTTTATCAAGTCTGTGGTTTTCCCATGCAATTGGACTACTTTGATTCTGTTCTCTTTCCGCTGGATGTTTTTCATGTTTGCGGGTTGAAGTGAACCCAATAATGTAGTATTTAGCCCCTGGAATGCGACTTTTATCAGGGGAACCCTGCCAAAAAAATTGTGTGTTACCCCACCGTCCGGAACGCAATATTTTCCCGTAAAAAAAAACAAACGATTGGGCTAGTTTTTATTAGCAATTTTGCTGAGAAAACCTGGCAACCCTGCTATTGACTGAACACCATTCAGTTCATTTTCACTTTTTAGCAGTAAGCAACCAAAAATGTCACTGCTGTGTGGATGAACAGTGGAAACTGTTTTTTAGGTAGCATGTAAACGCCCTCTGAATTTTGTTTTGCTTGTTTTTTGCAGAGCGGTAAGGTCAGTTATTTTCTTTTTTTTCACTAAATGTATAAAATGTGTTAACACACAGTATATCGCCCCCTACTGTAATTTCGAAATGTTTCAAAACAGTTATGGCACAAAGCTTTAATGAAATTATGTGACTATGCCACTCTGGATTTCTAGATTTCTAGCAATGTTTAAATATTGCCTATCAGTACTTTTTAACAGTCATTAAGTAGCTTATTCAAAAGAAACAGCCTACCTACTCAGAGAGTGGATGATTTCTAATGTACTTTCATAAGCATGGGATAGAAACCAAAGCCATTCGCCTTATGAGAAATAATGAATTTCAAGGTAAAAATAAACAAACAAAAACATACCGCTGCTTTAAAAAAAAACAGTGATACTTAGTTCTTTAATGATACTTTCTCGAAGACTAGAGCTTAAAAAGTTCTTTGTGGAACTCAGACTCTAAATTCCTTTCAGTTCGTTCTTCCACAGGTTTGGGGGCGGATAAGGCGAGCGACTCTTCTCAATTATACAATTATAGATTGCTATCCTGATTGTGTCTCGGACATTTCTGATGTAATAAATCACAGCCATTGGCTGCCTCTTCTCACTTTAATTACAGATTAAGGGTAATTGAAATCCACCATCCATCATGAAAATTAGTTGTGGACTTGCCGACCCCTCGCTGCCAGCTGACACAAGATAACTATTTAAATCATTAACAGATGATCATTTATCTTACTAGATTGTTGTTAAAACTTCAAGTCATATTCAATCATAGCTATCCTAAACTTTTTGTTATAATCCTGACGTTTAGTTGCAGATAGATGGGTTCGCAAGGCACATCTGAAAAAGAAAAATAACAAATAAATAAACAAATTGAGCTGGAGAAGGCTAAACTTTATTTGGATGCTTTATTTGAGAAAAGCTTTCATGAATGACTTTTGAGGTCAACTGCAATTATCCAGATGCTTATTTGTTTGGGTTTTTCACTTAGCAACTGTGAAAATGTCGGTATCCTTGTTTTGATAGGATAAATGGATAAACACTAAATAAATAAATGAAGCAAGTAGAATAATTGGCAATTTAACAGTCTCTCTGTTGTTTTGGCACCTTTTGAAATAACTAAGCAAATGGTGTGAAGGACATCTTATCTCCTAATATCTCCCCTCCAGTTATTCACAAATCTAAGAGAAGCCTATGAATATTTAAAAAAATATCAAATCTGTTGTTTACGCCAATTCTAACACTATGCTGCTTTTTACAGTGCATGCTTTTTAAGAAACAATGTAAAATCTCTAAAAATAGAGGATCAAAGTTTACTTTTGAGACAAAAGAGCTTGATCTCTTTAAACTCTAAGGAGAGGGAGAGAGAATATTTCAAAGTTTCAAATGCAGTTTGAGCTGAGAGCATCAGTGCATGGATAAACCAAACTTAAAAGGAGAAAGATATATATATTGATTGGTCATGACAGAGAGATTTCATTGCTCAGATGTTGCTCCTTCATATCTCAGGGGCTAGTGGAGTTCTCAGTATATTATATTTCTTTCATCTATTAACTTTGTCTCTGGTTATTTTACTTCAAATAGTCAAAGTAGTAATGGGATGCGTTTCTTAACCTGGATCTAAAAATTGGCAGCGATCTAAATAAAGTAATCTGATCTTTAATAATGTGTGAATTAGCCTACATAATAATTTCGGCAGGTGGCAACAATAATCATCACATCATTCAGTGAACTGCTTCATTCAAAACCATTTTACCACACACTCTAGTAAACTGTTGCTTTGTACAGTGGTTCTTAAAAATAATAATAATATACAATAAATAAAATCATCTAGAAGTGTCTATGTAAAATGTGTATTTTACTATAACCTTGGTCTTAGAAGAAATTGATAAGAAATCTTTACCTTTATATTTACTTCAGAATATGGGCAAATTCGAGTACAGTTTGAGACATGACTTTTTGAAACTCTATAGACACATTTAAGATTACTGGGATTTTTTTCTCAAGAGCAAAATTGAAGATTGAATTGTAAAAATGCTTTGTTGAAGAAATATTAAGAGATCTCATTTGCGATTTGTCTTTCCGGCGGGGATTCGTGGTTATTGTTTAAATATGAATATACACGGATTAAAACAAATTCCTCCTGCAGGATCATGATGGTAGACTCGTCCAATAAGTATTACAATAACCATTCTCAGAGATGTCTCGTTAAGAGGCGAATTATTAATGAGGTCTGTGTCTTGATTAGATTGACGCACAGCTGCATTGTTTTAGGCTAAAAAATACAAATGTAATTCTCAAATTGATGCCCGCTTGCCCTCAGAATCACTTTTAAAGTTTTTCCTCTGCAGGAAGATTAACAGATAATGTTTCTTTGTGTGCTGTTGGGGGAGTAAATTAGATTTGTACCCAAATCTGTTACATAAACCTGCACCGTGCCGGAAAACTTTGCAATGAGTTCTTTTAAATGTCTGTGTACTTTCTATACTCTACAGATGCAGATGTCTTCAAAGCGAAGCTCGCCGAGGGACGGGGCGTTTAGTCGGCAGCATCTGAACTTAAGAGCCTGTCAATCAAATCTCAGCGGGAGCAGGTGAATCCATCGGAGGGAAATGACTGCAAGAATTGGGAATTGCTGTGAAAGCATAGAGAAAGAAGACGTAATGTAGAAACAGGGTGAAATGTAGCAACACTCAGTCTGACAGATCAAATGGAGAAAGTCAGAGCGAACTTAGGAGAAATGAATGACAAAAAGATGGAAATGAAAAGAGAGATTCACTTAGCAAAATGAAGTATACTTGTTTAAACCTGCAATGGTGCCAGAATTTCATTATGAAGAGCAGCGGGTGAATTTCCTCTTATTCAACCTCAACTCAATCTATATCTGAAGCCTGAAATAAATGAGCAGCCGGTTTTGAAAAGTTTGTAAGATAAAATAAAGTGATCCATACCGTCTGAACATTTTAATGTCCATTTTGCAGTCATTCATTCCAAAGGAACATCTTAAAGGGCAGTTCTGGTTCTGTGGACCTTTTGAAAAACATAAAAAAACCCATAAGCTCACACACAGTTTTTCTGGTGAAGTGACTCGAAACAGCGTTCGAAATGAAATGGCTACAGCTGATTTCATAGGTAGCACATTATGTATTCTAAATGCATATTTATCACTTTGAATAATTTCACAAATGCACTGCTTGAGTGATGATGCAAAATAATGTGTGCTGTTTGAAAGCCAGATTTACCTTGGTTTTCTTTTTTTTCTCCTATTCCTTCACTGGGCCTGGTAAAACAACTTCTATTCATAAAATACACTTCATAAAAGCAGAAAAAAAAGATTAAGTGGTTTGCAGACCATTTTAATTTGACCTTCATAATAAAGACAAAAGAGGCACCTGTTGAATCACATTGACTGGTCCGCATTTTATGGAGCACGAATATTGCCACTATATAGTTTCCTGATGTCCAGCAATTATAGCATTAAACTTTATTAATTAATAAAATATCAGGAATGTAGGAATGCATTTATACTCCTCAGCTACAGTGCATAACTAAAGAACATAAATCATCAAGTTGGTCATTAAATTCAGTACATCAACCGTAGTGCTGATGACCTTCAATTACTTATAGACTCGTCCCTCCCACTATACACCAATCAGATGGAGGTAGCAATTATGGCCAGGCAGCAACTGTGTCGGTCTGGAGGTCAAGTAGAAAGTCCAGTGATCTATTTTGTGGAGCAGAGAGTGTTGCTGAAGTTATGACATGTTTCTTTTCTTTCTAACCCGTTGGTCTGTTTTAGGGCCACAACTGCGGAATTGTTTCTGATATCATGTTTGACTGCACACTGCAAAATTCTGTTGTAGAAAAAAAGTGACAAAGATTTTACTTTTTTTTTCAGAAACAACAGATGCAATATTGCCCACGTTTTGGTTATTTATGCCAAGTATTTAGTGTAGAAATGGATTATTTCACCTGGTGAAAACGGCCCAGTTTAATGAAAATGTGTTTAAATAATACGACGAACAAAAATGGAAATGAATTTTGCCGTATATACTGTATGACCCGCACGTGTTTGCCGTGCATATAATATGCAGTTTCACCGTGCATATTATACACATCTACCCAAAAAAACCATAATACTATTCATTGCATGTTTTTTATTTGGCATACTATTTATACATACATTCATGAGACCGGGTAGGCTGGAAAACGACACTTTTACATGAAGTGCTCATCCACACAAAGCCCCCAGATTGCAAATTGGTTGTGGGATTTAAGTGGCTGAATTCAGTCTGTTGTCGTGGCCCAAATACTGCTCCTTGCCCTCAAATGGCCCTTATGCTGCTTGCCTAAAGAATACCAGAACCATATGCCTAAAGTGGACCAAAACTCAGAAAGCAGTCATAACTGGTCCACAACAGTGCCAGAAGCCTCAGATATCAGCCAAACAAGAGCCAAAGCCACCAGCTTTACCCCAGCATTCAGCCACAACTCATCCAGAAGCTCAAGAAGACAACCATAACTTGACCAATATTATCCCAAAACTAAACCAGAAATTAGTCTATATACAATTTATGTATTGTGCATGCTATAGTAAAAGAACAAACCACCTCCAGGGCTGCATTTCCTCAGTCTAAGACTAAGAGTCTAAGAATTGTGACTTCAACACTCACTCACAACCTGTGTGGAGTTAAAAAAAGACTTCAAAAAAGAAAAGGCTCTTACCAATCACAATGTTTTTATGCTCCAAACTTTGGTTTGGTGTATTCCCGTTTACACCTCTCCGGTTCACCACTTTAATAATTTAGTAATTTAGCCTCCTCATTGGTGTCTCATTCATCTAGTAAGCACTTTCATCTTTAGATAAGGCAAGAAATTTAATGTTCATATGTAATATGTTCATGTGAATACAGTATTCAGCAAAATCATACAATCTTACTTTATTTGGTGTTTTGCTGGCATCAGGGAGTCAGGCACAGCCACTGACTGGAGATTGGTCTGTTCTGCAAGAGCTTGCAGCAAGCTTCACTGTAATTATATGAAAGATAGAATGTAAAAATCAGAACAATGTGAAAAGTTTTCTACCATTTAACCCTTTAAATTAAACATACAGAAATGGTGTATACATATTTGCTGTAGCTATATACAATTCAAACTTTAAATGCAGACAAAGACTCCAGGCATTGCCTCCAACACTTGATGTCTGAGACTAGGCTTAAGCCTGGAGAAAAATTGTATTATTGTTAGCTTCTACCTGTCACGCTGGCACTCCCAAGGATTGTACATGAGGCACGAATCTTGCATATAACAGTGACTTTAATAAATGAAGCAAGCGGGAACAATATATACTCACACGGTTGACACTTAAAGACTGACACAGAGGGTAGAACAAAATCTCCATTTGCAAAATAGTATAGTTTTTAATTGTAAACTAAAATGTTTATTTGTAAAATAGGTAAGTTTTACTCATTTAAACATCTAATTGTTTCTTTTAACAACCCTCTTTCACATTTTCTTCACTCACTGTAAGACCACATGTTTTAAGGTTATGTATTTTAAACAGGAACTGAGAATATATAAAAACAAACAAAATCCAAAGACAGAGTTAAACTAAAGTTTAACGAACTAAAGTAAATCAAGTAATGTGCTGTAGAGGAATGGGTGAAAGGTGATCACACTCGAACGGACTCGATCACACGGAAGTTTGCGTTTCATTCATGCCAAAGATCTTTTATTTACTCTTCGGCTAACCAAAACTCACCCAGATCTCAGCACAATGTTTTCTTTTTCTGGTGGACCAAAATCCAGCCACGGCTCAACCAAACAGATACAATTTGCTTTTAGTTCTTTTGATTGGCCAGACTCCAGCCAGAGCTCAGCAAGCAGGCTGAGAAAATAACTGAGCCAAAATTAGCCAGACTTGGCCCACACTCACGGCCAGAGTTTTCCCTAACCAAACTTTTTTATAAAGAAAAAAAAAATTTAAACACGGTGTGATATCTGTGCCAGACCAGTGCTGCAATTCTGCCACAGATATACACTAAAAACGTAGAAGAAGACTTGGAGCATGTGCATAAACCAGGCTCCCAAAACACCGGATCCATCAGGATGAAAAATCAATACAATGTAAAATATTTGTGTATAGAGTTAAATGCGTCTCTTCATATACACAAATTTCCCACTAGATACAGTACATTTCTACACCCTATAGTTCTATAGTTCTTTTAACATGTTTAGTTTCTGGGTTTATATTTAGACACTGTAAAATTACAATTAAAAGTTCAGCACTGTTTTGCATTGAATTATGAAGTGGCAAGTCAGTTTTCATAAACTCATTGGATATACACGAATCAAACCAATTGCATTTTAGATACAAAATTACAATTTTTGGGAAAAGCTGACTAGTTGATGATCTTCTCTAATGTAAATCAAAAGCACGTTCACAAACACACACAACTTTTGAATTATTTCGAGGAATACAGGGAACTGAACTGAAAGTAACACTTATACTCCTTGCAGGCAAAATAACATTACATTTTAATTTACTTCATGACTTTAAAAAAAAGATATACGTAAAGCTTAACCATCTCTGTCTGCTCACTTAGACATTGCTGTCCTTTTTTCATTTAGGTTAAGAGCCACAGAATGTTTCCCTCCTCTATTTATTTTGGTCATGTGACTATCTGTGACAATAATTTGAAAGTCAAAAGGTGAGCGGTTGATAAAATATATTGAACTTATTTGAAAAGTTTTCATTTATCACTTAATAAGTAAGCTTGTGATGATTTATAATGTTATATTATAGATTTTCACAGAATGATTTTGACAAACTGGCACCCCTCCATTTAATGTTTACATTTAATGGTTTTACAAGGGTTTTGTGGTCTTATCAGACTGAAGACACAGACTAAACTAGCAATTCACCCAGCTGGCAACTGCTCTTTTTTAGCAGGGTACACTGAGCTTAGTATTAATGCAGTGCATGAAGCCCCAAAAGAGCTTGGACCAAAGCATATCCCTGTAGGAATTTCTTCAAAGGTGTTGCAACAATATTCTTACCTTTAGGCCATTACCATAATTCAAATTGAGGTGTATTGTCATTTTTAACACATTGCAGGGCAAATGTGAATTCCAAGCACTGCACTAAATTACAGGCAATAAATATTTATAGACAGTAATAAATCAGCATTTATGTCAAGCATTTCATGTCAATTCATTTCAACACACAGCAACACAACATTGTGATTGTTCTAGGTAAGCGAGGGGTGCAAAAAAAATCCATTATAAATGAACTACAATATGTGCTAAACATCTCACTTGCAGCGTGGGCAAATTGTCACACTCTGAAAATAGTAGACAACCAATTAACAGATATAAATATACAATAACAATATAAAACACACACACACACACACACACACACTAATATATATATATATATATATATATATATAGTTCAATCCAGCATTCATTTTTCACAGCACAGTTTCAAGCTGGATGTTCTTACAATGAAAAGTTTTGACTTGATATAAACCAGATAAAAGAAGGCATTTTTGGATAAATGAATCATTGAAAAAATCGCTTGGGAGTCGCTCAACAAATAAGGTAAAAATAATGCATATTATAAGTAAATAAATGTGTTTTGTGACCTTACATGCATGTCAACCTGTTGTTTAGAGATTCCCAAAACCAAAAATCTGAACCTTTCAACACATAATAAGGGCACTTTAATCATGATTATATTCTGAATTTGAGTATCAAATGATACAACAGGGTTTAACCTTACTCGATGAGGACTGAACTTGTAATAAGTGACTATAAGGTGCAATGGCAACACTGACTTTCACAAATCTGGCAACTCACCAGTTATATTATACCTCTGATTGATTGAGAATAGGAGTTTGTGAATAATTACTCTCGCCACATCTGTGGTTGTAAATCATTAGTGCTTCACTTTCATGTCTGTTTACTCCAGTTATCCCAGGAATGCATCAACAGCAGCTTCTTCAAAGATGAGTCTGGAATTTGATGGTTTCCTAGCAACGGGTCCTCTTAGCCTCCCTGTGGCTGATGGTTCTGATGGGCATTGTCCTCACCACCACAGGCTTCAGGGACAGAAGATTGGTTTAATCAAACGCGCCTGAAGAGAGGGGAAGAGCGAAAGAGGGATATCATCTACAACAGTCATGATATTTCATGTCATTTTATTTGAGCAGGAAATGAAAGATGGAAGACATACTGTAGCTCACCTGAGCGAGTGAATTCAAGCATTGAGTGCATCAGAAGGGCTGCCTCTTTTGTGTAGTTTGTGCTTGCTGTTTAATATTAAAACTAATTGCTTTGTGTCATATAAATAAACAAGTAAATTTCTTAATTAATTTCTTTATTAATTAATAAATGTTAAAACATTGAATTAAATGTGAAACGTAGGCTAGTTACTAAGAGTGAAATCTAATCTGTTTCATTTACAATTTCAAAAATAATTTTGTACACTATACCAATCTTTTTTTATGTAGACATGAACTCTGCAAGGATAAAGCTTACAAGCACAAAAGGATAAATAAACAAGCACAAAACACAAAAAATTAAGGCCCATATTATATTTTCCCCTACTGCAAACAATGAAGCTTTATAAAGCATTATCTCTGAGTATAAACTTACTTTAGCTAAAGTAGGCTATCCTTTTTTGAAGTTATGATATGTAATGTTTATATGGGTCGAAAAGACTCTATTTTGTTGACCCTGGAGCAACATTTTAATGCATAAATATAGTCTTGACCATATGTGACCCTGTCTGTGAAAATCCTCCTAGAATATTTTTTGTCATTTACTGTTATCTACATAACAATGTCCAGGGGGCCTGGATAAGCAAATTGGGGACAGAGCATCCATGTGACTGGGCGGCGAAAACGGGAACTGGACTGAATTAAGGGAACACGACAGGAAAAAGAATTGCAGGGCCAAGGAGGGTGAAGGAAATCCCTCTGTCGGCACAGCTAAGGCTCTTTCGGCTAACCTCAACTGTGGGGCAAGGAGGAGCCAGTGAACCTTCCGGAAGTACTGGAAAAAGGCGCTCATATCCCGGAGGAATGGCACAGCAAGCCGACACCCTCCATTCCCCCCGGAATTACCTGTTATTACCCAATACACAGGAGGACACGGGATCTATGCAGAGGTTGTAGGACCGCGCAAAGGTGTTGTGTGTCGCCTAACCTGCAGCCCTGAAAATGTCTGTTAGAGAGGTGTCATGCACTTTTCCTGAAAGAGTGCGTTCCACGTGAAGGCGCAAGGGCATACAGAACACAGCAATGTAAGCAACGTAAGGGTCGGGTCTGCCTCCTCCAAGGCCTGACCCTCAAAAGCACACCATAGAACGGTCTGTATCGAGGCGTGGAAGTACGCATCCTTCAGGTCTATGGCTGCAAACCAATCCTGGGCTTGCATGCATGAGAGGATGCGTTTCTGTGTCAACATTCTGAAAGGATGCCTGTGCAGGGACTGGTTCAAAATTTGCAAATCCAGGATCGTCCGTAACCCACAGTCTTTCTTGGGTATGATGAAGTAAGGACTGTAAAATCCTGCCTTCATCCCGGCTGGATGGGCAGTCTGAATCGCATCCTTCAGAGGACAGAGGCATCTTTCTCTGAACAAACAGAGGTGAAAAGAATGCCTGTAGACCTGGGTGGGTGCCTTGTGAACTGAATGCCATAGCCAAGTCTGATTGTCATGATCAACCAGCAAGACAGGCTGGGTAGCGCAAGTCATGCCTCCAGTCGACGTGCAAGTGGGATCAAGGAGTGATCGCAAACGTATCCGCAGTGGGGAAGCCGAGGGGAGAAAGGTGGCTCGGTCCTCGGCACTGTGCATTCAGGATGCAAGGTTAAAATCAATGGTTAAAATGGTTAAAAGCTGGTTAGCATAGAAAATGGTTAGCGCAGAGGGTGCCGTGCGCGTCCAGTTTTGTGCGAGAGGAAGGAAATCCACGTGTGATTAGAGACTTCCGCGTATTATATTAATGTAGGATACTTTTGCACTAAAATAATGCACTGTCGATGTTTGTCGTTAGAATAACTGTTTATGAATCCGACTAATTCAAATCAGTAATTAAAATAAAAGAATTAACGTGAAAAAAAAAAAATCAATGTTATAGCGCTTTATCATGCTTGAGATGGCCAATCAAGGCATGCACAGTTCAGAGGCGCAACGCGTTGAAAGTGAGTGAGGTAAAAATGGGACTGAACATAGCGAAAAATATTGTATGTATGACAAATATTTTAGGATAGCCAAGTTAAACGACCGAGAATAATATCCAATGATGCAAACTAACGTTACTCGATTTTCTTTTTTGCAAATCCTGATTCAGTGTTAGTACAAGAAACGTGCAGTAGCATATACATATGTGCTTATTAACTTACATAATATTACTTAATGACTGTCATCAAAAGCTGCTGTTGCAACTGTGGAACTTTTTATGACGAAATGCTGCGTTCACACCATCTCGTAATTACAGTAATTCCGAGATGACAACATGTGACATTTTATTTATAGCTTTCCATGTTGTCGGACTCAAAGGAAGCGCCTTAGTAGTGCCCAAATGAACCTTATGGCGGTCACGCGGTACATATGTCACATTAGTGAGATCGATCAGGATACCATGGATGTTCTCTTTTATTTAAACAGTGCTTTGCTGAGCAAACTATGGCTCTGTATTTAAATATACAAACAATCTGTCATTACATCTGCAAAACACTTTTTGTGTTGCAGTTTTTGTCTTTGTTAGAAATGGAAAATTAGCAAAATGAGCCAAGTCTGCAATGAAAATTATTTTGTTCTCACATGATTTCGCTGAACAACAGTAAATGTGACACAAGTTAATGCATGTTAATTAGGCATGTTTAATCTGTAATTAGATGTTTCAGATAACATATAGTCCTTTTCAGCCTGAGACTGATCTGGCTGTTTCTGAGTCAAGAAGCAGCAGAGTCAGGGTGACATGGATGCTTCATATGAAATATCTAAGGAGGACATCCCACTACTGTAGGTATATCAATTATATACTGATATACTGTAGGTATATCAGACTTTAATTATTGATGTGTAATCTGTGGTAATACATGTTTCTAAAAAAATATAGTTTTCTTCTTTTTTAGACTTTGCTGAAGTGAGGAATACCATTAGTGAGTTCTTCTGGACTGGGATCTCATTATAGCCCAAGACTGATCCAGCTCTTCCTGAGTCACTGTGTAGAGTAGCAGAAAGCAGCAGTGAGTTTGGTCAGGGTGGCGTGGATGCTTAATCTAAAATCTCTGAGAAGAACATAAACCAATAGGTAGACTTTAACAGTGCAGTTGAAATGCAACATTGCATTGAGTTGCAAATAAAAATGCCGGACTAAAGATGCAGTACATGTATGTGTTGAACCTGATACACCCCTAGTTTAAATAGAATATGAAGAAGTGAGGAAGACAATTAGTGCGTTCTTCCAAAAGCGCTGTGAGATCTCAGCACAGCCAGATCCAGATGTTTCAGTGTCGCTGTGTGTCCCAGATGATCTGACCGGTCCAAGGAGCAGCAACATTAATGTTCAGGGTGGCACTGATACTTCTCCTGAAGTGCCTGAGGAGTGCATCCCAACAGGTGAATGTCAACAGAGCATTTGAGTTGCAACATTACAATGACATGCAAGTCAGACAAATGATTCAAATGATGTTTAACCAGTTGTTAAAGATGTTTCTAATAAAATACACAGCCTCAGAAGGATCCAGCTGTTCCAGAGCCTCCATGTAAGCCAGAAGCAAGCGTTCCTGAGCAAGAACCTCAAGTGACAGAGCTTTCAGACCTATATTGCTCAAAACATTTCCCAGCTGAAAAACCATTTGGAGAAATGTACACTGTCTGAGACACCTGTCACTGAGGTCTGGACCAACATCTTCTTGGCAAAATGAGTCTGCAACTTATATAGATTAATTTCGAATGAAGCAATAATGTAATGCAGGAGCATGAAGTTAAACACAATTCTGCTTCCACAATGTAAATCCTCTTTACTGGAAGACTAATCGAGGTTGTTGTGTTCTTGTGCATAGAAACAGCAAGAGACTGAATCAGACTCAAAGAGATGTGCATTACCTGCATCTTAAATGCTGCAGCAGTGAAGAAGAAGCTCAGGGTTTTGATGGGAATGCCAAAAGAGAAAGACCTGAATGCAAAGATTAATACAAAGGGAGAAATATTACAGAGGCATGGACATCAAATATTGTGGCTTGCCTACAACACACAGAGATGGTTTGAAGATGGGCATGTACTTCTCATCAGATGCCAAATTCATCCACAAGGCCCTGAGGAACCCAAAAAGTAAGATCTTTTTATCAAGTATTCTACAATGACCAATTTTTTTCTAGAATGAGCTTTTTTCAGTTTTAATTTACACATATAAGGTGTTAATTCACTGCTGTGGTGGTGTCAGCCACTCCCCTGCACTTTTGCTGGCATTTCTGATGATCCACCGTAACATGATGTTGGAGGAATCCATTGATCAAGCTGTAAAGGTGCGATTCATCAAGTCCTCCTTGAGCCTCCTGAAGCAGCTGATGTCCCTCAATGCTAAACCTGTGGAGCAGTGCAAAACAACAGCTACAGGGCAACCAGGCAGCAAAGTGCTGCTAAAAACATAGAGCACAGACTATTTAATAATTACTAATTCTTAAACTCTTGAATTTGAATAATTTTTTTTTATGATGTGGTGTTTCTGATTTCTACTTTGATTTCTACTCTGATTTTTTATTTATTTTCAGTATGTTCAGTCAAAATACAGCATCTTAAGTACGTGTTTCTGTCCACTGCAAATATATTAAAAAAAAAAAAGGTTAATGGAAAATATCAATTGAGACTATTTTTATGTCTAGTTTAATACTTGACAAATATTTATTTATTCATTAACCTCAATTATTAATAGGGTACAATAATGTTTTTTAAGTATAATGATGATATAAACAATTACTCTTATACAATATAAAATCATAGTAATAAATATTTCTACTAATATTACTCATACAGTCACTTGTCACTCACTTGATATTATTTGCAAGAGACCTTTTAATATTTTTCTGTCTCTTGCACTGTGAAAACCATAATATGCCAAAATACTTTATTTACAGATTTGTATTATTATAATTTTTTAATGGATTTGTAAAACCATGATACATGTGAACACCTTCCAATAAAGTGTAAAAACTTTTAGTCTCTTTATATATTATACTGGCCCCTCCCCTTTCACATCTAAATGTATATGTATCTGTATACATTAATGATATAAAACGTAATACTTTATTTTATAAAAGTCTAAATATTTACAGTATGCTTATTTTTTTCTGCTTGGTAATATAATAACAACACTGCAGAAACCTTATATATTAAGCATAATTCGTTTCCAATTATTATTATCATTACTATTGTTGTTGTTGATGATTATGTTATTCTTGTTCTTGTTTTTGAGGCTTGTTTGCAAAACATCAAAGTCACGTAACCTCTCACGCATTGTTGACGTCATAACGCTACTTCCGCATTACCGGTAAACTAGTAGCCTAAACGAAAGTAGTGTGCTGTGTGTATGTGATTTTAATCGTGTCTAGTTTTCTCCGTTTTCAGTCGATAATCAAATATGTCAAAGGCGAAATTAATTGTGTTCGACCTCGGTAAGTTTTCACTTTTTAAAGCTGTACTTTAGAATAACGGTATGGATTTATAATAAATGGGAAGATAAATACACTTCCTCAAATATATTCATAAATGTAGAGACCACAGAATATGTTTAGTAACATTGATGCCTGGTACCAAATAGCAAGTTTAATGTAGTAACAATAAATGTAGTAACTATGGCAAATATACTTAGTGTGTGTAATATATATATAACGTATAATTAATCTGTCTCTAGGTGTTTTCCGCCCACACTGTTCCATACAAAGGGCACTTAATGGCAACTGGTTTGAAATAATTTCCCTTTGTGAACTAATGTGACTTATAACAGAGCGAGGTTTAAATTATATTATTTTATAGTATTCTTTAATAACATTCTTTAATAGTATTCTTTAACAGAAATGTAAAGATTGTCAAAGATGTAATGAGATTGGTTATTTAAGGCACACAGCCAGCTGCCCTCTGGAGTGGTAGAAGCACCCTGATATCTCGCAATAACAAGACCATCTCTGGTTACTGGCACTGGATTATTTATGTGTCATTTTAATATATGTCCACTGTTAATTTATAAATATTAGTGTTATCACACATAAGATAATGACACCCCAACATGAACGTGATAACAATATTACACTTTTTATAAATATCAGTTATCACCAAGACCGCGGTATAGTGATACCCCTAATATATATATATATATATATAACTAAATTTACAATTATATTTTTTTTCTCTCTTTGATTTAAACAGATTACACTCTCTGGCCATTCTGGGTTGACACCCACGTTGATGCACCTTTTCACATCGATGACAGGTTTGCCTTAATCAGCTATAGTGTTAATTCATTGTTTGTTCCACTTTAACATACTTCAGAGTTCTTTATCCTGGCGCACACTGATTTGTCTCCTGCTTCTCCAGTGGAACGGTGCGAGATTCGAAATTTGCCAAGGTTCCCATTTATCATGATACTGAAAAGATCCTGAGCTCACTGCATAGTCAGGGGTTCAAGATAGGCATTGCATCACGGTACGATTGCAAATGATCAAATGAGCACACATCCACTAGATGAGGTTCCAAATCATGTATTTATATATATACCTCAAAGCTGTGTTCTTTTTCTGTTTATTAAAGAACAAGTGAAACAGAAGGAGCCAATCAACTGCTGTCACTCTATAAACTTGACCAATACATTTCCTTCAAGGAGATCTACCCAGGTTCAAAGGTCACTCATTTTAAAAGGTACAGAAATTACTTATAAATTTGGCTGGTATCCACCCAGAACACTCTAGCAACCACAAAGCAATACTAAACATGTAAACATATGAAACATTCAAGAGCCATTCCCAGTTTCTTTAGAATATGCAAAACTGTATTTAGAATATAAATTATTGATCAAAATTTGGATTACAATTTTTGTCATTTTTCTTAAAAATGAAACAGTTTGTTATTGTAAACAAACAAAAAAAGAAATTACTATGTATATTCAACAAGGACACTTTGAATTGATCAAAAGTGACATTACAGTTTTTCCCAATTGTTTTCACACATTTTCTGAAAGCATGCCTCATATTGTCAGAACTCTACACACAAATCAAAAAACACACACACAATGGGCAAA